>CATQJA010002453.1:0-30998 GCA_958295435.1 Mesorhabditis spiculigera
TTACGGTACTCTCCCAAAATGCGGTTTTGTGTTCAAATCGCTAAATAAATGTCAGAAACGGTCTCATCGACAAAAATTAGGTGGCGGAAGCCACTTTTTAGGGGAGAAAACCTCATTTTAGTTTTGAGATCGGGTACCGTAAAGTAGTATACGGGGGTGACTACTTTACGGTACTCGCCCAAAATTTTAGTTTTTCTGCACGAAAAGAAGCAGTCAGGGCTGAAACGAATGAAGCAGCAAAAATAATTTGGCGGAAAGGCCTAAAAATGAGTGATTTGAGACTTCGAAGTTTGAGGCTTATGACATGTCGCGCAAGGTGGGCCGTCGCTTCGGATGGGCTGCCGCTCCACTCTTTCGAAATCGAGGCGCCTGGGCGCTTCGCGCTCCTCGGGCGCCCCGATTTCGAAACCCTGTACGAGCTCGCACCCATCCGAAACGACTAGGCCCCGGGATGGCACGAAGCCTTATTTTTAGGCTTAAACTGGGTGTGATTGAGAGATGGAATCTGTGTCCGAATCTTCCCTTTATAGGCCTTTCCGCCCACTTATTTTTGCTGATTAATACGTTTCAGACCTTGCTGCTTCTATTCGTGCAGAAAAAGGAACATTTTGGGCGAGTACCGTAAAGTAGTCACCCCCGTATACTACTTTACGGTACCCGATCTCAAAACTAAAATGAGGTTTTCTCCCCTAAAAAGTGGCTTCCGCCACCTAATTTTTGTCGCTGAGTCCGTTTCTGACCTTTATTTAGCGATTTGAACACAAAAAACCGCATTTTGGGAGAGTACCGTAAACTTGAATCAAGCCATAGAATTTTCTGCTTTTTGCAGGCAAGCCAGTCGAAAAACTACGATCTGCTGGTGATGGACATTCAATCGCCGTCCACCCTTCGGCATTCCCACTCTCACGGCGTCTCATTTTCAATGACGGTACGTATTCGGAGTTTCGCCTATTTAATTTTCGCAGCCGAATTTTCGCGATTCAAATTTCGGCTTTTCGATTTTTCGGGGAAAATCAGCGACTGGCGAATTCGGAGACATAATGCTGGAACGGGGTGCCGAAAATTTATGGCGAGAGCCGATCGATTGGGGGTTGGGGGCGCGGGCTTCTCATTTCCATCGGCTCGGAGATGTTGAAAAAAACATGGTGGAGACAAAACGAAAGTTCGCGTTTTGAGGGGTTGTTGTAAAAGTGAAAAATGGCTTGCTAAAATCGCTGTCATCATTAAAATGGGGAAAAGAAGAAAAAGGGTGTCAGATTTTTTATAATTTTACCCATCGCAAGCGCAGAAAACCGTCGTTTTTATTTAAATACTTTTATTTTATTTTATTTTGAAAGGATTTCTGGCTAGGGAATCGTAAAAAACGTAAAAACTTTACAACCTTTATTAGAAAATACCAAAGCTTAGGCTTAGGCTTAGGTATTTACACAAAAAATAAGCGTTTTTGGCCAAAATGTCGCATTAATAAAATTTATTTAGATAGTTTTTTTAGTTGAAATACTATATTTTCCGAAAAACCTTAAGAAAATACTTCCTATTACGTATTAGGCATTTATAGGCATCTACAACAAAATCCCCCTCAATATTGCAAAAGAGCCTTTTTACCTTCCAATTTTAGGAATTGTTCTACATGATCGTCGGCGCCGTCATCCCGGCCATCCTCGCCTCCGGACACAGCCATTAGCGCGTCGAAAATCGTTTTTTCCGGGCCATACGCTCGTCGAGTGAAGATTTATCTATTTGACGCGTCCCCCTCTCCTGCGTTGTTGCCTTTATTATTCGATTGATTTGTGAGAAAAAGACGGGTTATCGCCCCCCCCTTTTTTTGTGATTTGAATGTAGGTTTTTTTTCGATTTTTCGACTTTATTCCGCTAAAATAGGTTCGGAAAAGACGCACGCTTGTAACCTAATACTCTACTCGAATTCCCGCGATTTTCTGAGATAATTCCGATTTTTGGTTCTGGTTCGTTAGCGGGTAGAGAAAAAAGAAAAAGAAATTATAGCTAAAGAAATAATAACGCTGACTATGGGGTGTTGTATACAGCGAGTAATGTGCCTTAAGAAAAAAAGAATCTATTGACAAAAAATGTCCCCCCCTGCTAACGAACCAGAACCCGAGATTCCCCTTTTGCCTTCACGGTCCCTTTAAAACATGCCCCGAATCGATACTGTGATACACTCCCCGGACGTCGTGACGCGTTTATTCACCCTTTTCCCCTGGCACATATGTACTTGTAAATAATAAAAAATGTGTCAAGTCTTTTGAGGGTCAAAAATACATGTTTCGGATTTTTAGATACCTTCCCATCCCCACCCCGACATCGAATCGGGCTGTTTTGGAGCCATGGCTGTTTTTCTAGAGGTTTTTGCAATGAATTCGAATTCGAAAACGATTTTCCCAGCCCTGGCAAAAAAAAAGATTAGCACGCGATTGACTCGCTTTTGAATGGCGGGTTAGGTGTTGGCTGTTTTGCGCCGCCATTCATGTGGTTTGGGAACCATTTTCAGATTTTCCTGGATTTCCCGCTGGCCCAGACTGGCTTTGGGTTTTGAAATTTACCCCGTTTTTCGGTTATGGTTCATCTTTGGTGGTACTGTGGCATTAACGGGGGGGGGGGAGGTTACTACTTTTCTCGTTTGGATCCAATTTTTCTGGAATGAATAGCGGACTAATTTTTACTAGTCCTAAACGCAAAAGCTTTACCGTCTCATTAAAAATTAGAAAATATGAGTGTTCGACCAAAAATGGCCTATTTTCGACCAAAGTTCTGAATTTTGAAAAGTTTAGCTGTAAAAAATATTTTTTATTTAGAAAATTTTACTTTAAGCGAAAAGAAAAGATAGGTTAAAAGTTGGCTGAAAACGAAAAATAAAGGGCAAGGGTCCACAAAATTTTAACGTAGCGAGTTTGCAGGTTTGTGGGCGCCTTGAAACGGGAAGAAATGGTTTCTTGTGGATTTATTTGCTTTTTCGGGCCAAATGGACCACGGGCTGCTAACAGGTGCTCTCGCCGTGATTCATTTCGCTGCCCAGTGTGTTGGGTTTTGGCCCCCGTTTTTCGAGAAATCCCCTCGAGATCAGCTCACGGCATGCCAGCAGGGATGCTTGCGGAAACCACGGGGGTTTTCTGGGAGCTTAGGTTTTTAGGTCAAGTTTTCACGCGTGCGTATCCGTAAACCCTCGCCAATATTCTTTGCTAGTTGGCCTTACCGGACGAGCTAAATCTCAATGCGTGTTTCTCTATTTTGCCTCAATAATCTCTGCTAGGCTGCCCTCTGCGTACGGCTTTCCAAAAATGCACGCAACCATCGACTGAACACTCACTGAACCGGCACCTATCCGGGGGCCGACCTTCAGGTCCCCTGCGGCTCATCCCCCCTCCCCCATTGCCGCCATTCCATTTCTTTCCATTTTACCGCCCAGCCGTCGTTCGGCCTTGTCCGTCCTGCTCGCGGAAAATACTCTCGCTCAGCAGGAAAAATCCTAGCGATTACCGGGTTTTTAAATTGGGAAAATTGCCTGCTTGCTACTGGACAACTAGCAGAGATTTTTTGGGAAAACAGAAACATTTCACGTTTCCCCGAGGGCGGGCGGGCCTAAAATCCGATTCCGTGGCTCGCTAATTTAATCGTTTGTCTGTGGGAGGCGAAAAGATGACATGCCAGCCATTGGTTTCCTCAACAATCTCTGCTAGCCTGCCCTCTCCTCTTCCTCAACAATCTCTGCTAGCCTGCCCTCTCCTCTTCCTCAACCATCTCTGCTAGCCTGCCCTCTCCTCTTCCTCAATAATCTCTGCTAGCCTGCCCTCTCCTCTTCCTCAACAATCTCTGCTAGCCTGCCCTCTCCTCTTCCTCAACAATCTCTGCTAGCCTGCCCTTTCCTCTTCCTCAACAATCTCTGCTAGCCTGCCCCTCTCCTCTTCATCAACAATCTCTGCTAACCTGCCCTTTCTGCCGGGGTTTCTGGTGCTGTTTTTCGAGTCAATCGGCAATGAATTTCTGATGCCATGCCCCCAGCCTTCAGCAAATTGAACTTGGCAGGCTAGCAGAGATTCTTGGAGAACATTTTTTCATGCTCTTCCGTTTCGGGCCCTAACAAGGAAATTCAGGAAATGCGGCGCCCAATAAATTATTCGGCTGTTTTTCGGCGGCTTTTTTTTTGGGTGGGACCAAAAGGACGGATGTCAAGCCTTTCCAAGGCTTGGCAATTTCATTTCAAGCAATTCTTTTTGTTTTCATTTTTGGTGCTCAAAAATCGATGGTCTCTACGTTGAGCGTGATTGGGGACGTCAGTGGGTTGGTTCGGGTTTTTTGGGCTTACTACTCGACATAAGCTAAGCCGAAGCTTAAACCTAACCTAGGCCAAGCCTCGCTTTTCAAATGATCTCTGCTAGATTACCTTTCCTCAACAATCTCTGCTAGCATGATACTATCGCATTCCAACGACTTCATTTCCCAATTTTTGCCTCAGATTCCGAAAAAGCAATCATCGCTCGCCCAGATGAACCGGATGGGGGGTTCGTCCCGAGGATTATTTGCCCAAGCTTTCCCCCGTGTACTAACCCTCCAAGTACCCCACAGGCACACATACACGGCCCAGCCTAACACTTGAAATAAACGTTTTTTTGTTGTTGGTAAGTTATACTTGTTAGAAGGGCAGGCTAGCAGAAATCGTTGAGGAAGAGAAGAGGGCAGGCTAGCAGAGATTGTTGAGGAAGAGGAGAGGGCATGCTAGCAGAGATTGTTGAGGAATAGGAGAGGGCAGGCTAGCAGAGATTGTTGAGGAATAGGAGAGGGCAGGACAGCAGAGATATTTCGAAAGTTTCTTTCTTGTTACTTTCCTTCAACAAAATCTTAAATTCTCCGCAAATATCGAATTTCAGAATCCAATGACGGAAGAGCCGAAACATGCCCGATTCGGCGACCGCGAGGAGCGACGGGTGAGTAGCTGCTCAGGGTCCCTAAATAATCCCTGCTAGCCTGCCTGCTCGGTTTTACAACGCAACTTTTCAGATAGAGCGCAGCCGGGTGTTGACGATGAAGTACGGCAAACAGCAGATGGTGCTCATCCGGAAGCGGATGCAGGTACTACTCGCCGGTCCACAAATTCCTCTGCTAGATTTTCTCGGCGATTTCGAGCCAAAAAAAATCGCATTTTCAGGTGGAAAACTGGGTGGAGGAGGAGGTGACGAAGCTGTACGGGGGGAAGGATGAAAATGTGAGTCCCACATGATGATTCTGGCCGGATTTTGGCGGCGTAATCGGTGTATTCGGCCGTATTTTCAAAGAAAATCTGGTTTTTAGGGCGTTGAGCTCGAGCTGGACGACCTGCTGGCCCTGGACACCGCACAGCAACGGCGGAAATTTGCCTATGTAAGTTGGCAGGTTGCAGGTTGTTTATTGAAGAGACGGGCAGGAGGCTAGGCTTAGGCTTTGGCATAGGCATAGGCTTAGGCTTAGGCTTGGTCTTAGGCTAGGCATGGGCTTAGGCTTAGATTGGTCTTACTGTAACCGTTTTTTGTTGACCGTGGGATTTCGATACGTGAGATAGCACATTTTGTGCAGAATTTTTCGCTGATTCCGAATCCGTTTTCAAAAGTTGCGGAACCCCTCGATATAAAAAGTTACAGCCGGTTTTCTACCCCAAATGACCGGAAATTACAAACTTTGAATCCTTATAAAAAACTCGTGGAACATTTTGTGGGATAAAATACAGCACCCCTAGGGGTAAAAAAACGTGCTCTTTCGAATGGGCCACCTCACGAACCCGTAGCTCAAAATTCATGAAAAAAAGGTTTTCGGTGGACCAATGCCCTGGATGGCCCATTTTTGAAATTTTGTGAATTTTGAGCTACGGGTTCGTGAGGTGGCCCATTCGAAAGAGCACGTTTTTTTACCCCGAGGAGTGCTGTATTTTATCCCACAAAATGTTCCACGAGTTTTTTATAAGGATTTAAAGTTTGTAATTTTCGGTCATTTGGGGTAGAAAACCGGCTGTAACTTTTTATATCGAGGGGTTCCGCAACTTTTGAAAACGGATTCGGAATCAGCGAAAAATTCTGCACAAAATGTGCTATCTCACGTATCGAAATCCCACGGTCAACAAAAAACGGTTACAGTTAGGCTTGACTTGGGTGGGGGAAATTTGCAAAATATTCGATTCTTCAGGACGAGCTGCAGAAGCACTTTTGCCCAGCATCAATGGACCGGATCACCGCTTTCCTAGACGGGCTCATCCGGCAGCTGGCCGCGTTTTAGAAGGCAGCCTTCTTGCAAGCAACCCCCTTTCCAAAACTTCCCGTGGCCGGTATCGCGAACATGTCTCATCATCGTCATCATCATCTTCCTCGGAATTCCTCCCGTTTTGGGTACTGAACTATTAGCGGTGGGGGGCAAATTATTTTTCCAGTTCATAGGATTTTTTCCAAAATTTATGAAGTTTGGTGCATGCAAAACATCGAAGTTTTTGGAATCAAAAATTTTTTTCGGAAGGTTTAAGCAACGAAAAACTCCTAACGACGACGCTAAAAATCGCGTTTATCTGCGGAAAAAACTAACATAATCCCCCCTCCGCTAACAGTTCAGTACCCTTTTTTGTGTACATCTACCTTTCCGATTGTTTCCTGATAAACCATGTACATATGCAGTACATTACAGTACCATTAACCATGGCCCAGACGACTCGTTTATTCACATGCACACAAGAGAGAAATGGCCTTGTCAGTGATTGTCGTAGTCAGTGCGTTCGAGTGTCCGGGTATCTGCGTTGCGGACGTTTATTTGCGAGAGGCTTTGAGGGTACGATCATCCAACTGAAAAAAGGTTAGTAAGTGATGTCGTCGATCAAGAGAGTGTTCCAAGTATCTTTTAACTCTCTCTTAATTCCTGAGGTAGAAAAGTGCGCCGACATCATTTTTGCTGGCCATTTCGCGGTTGAAATCGGTCAAAATCCCCGGGATTCGTCAAAAAATCTGTTTAGAGTGCAGTTTACCCCCACCCAACCCCCAGCCGGCGCCCGAGTTTTGTATCTCCGCTCCCTGTTCATCTACAGGTGTGTAACGTATACCAAAATGTTCGACTTGCTCTGCGAGTATTTTGATATACTTTACACACAGGTAGATGAACAGGGAGACTGCGCTTGCCAAAAATATTGATTTGGCGTTAACTTTTTTGTTTTACAATATTTTACTTAGAAAATTTGGTTGCATATAGTTTTACGCCTCCGCATCGCTAAAATTCGGACCCGCTTACTTGAAGACGATGAAAGACGGCCCAACGCCGATGTTAGATACTGTTACTGTTAGATGGAAGACGGCCCAACGCCGATGTTTTTTTGTGGGGACTCCCTGTTCATGTGTCAGTTCCCTGTACTTGTCGGCCTCGTAACTCGACCCAACCCCTACCGGAGGCGCCGGATCCGCCGGTTTCGCTTCGGTCGGCTTCTCCTTCGGCTGCTCGTCGGGCTTATTGCGCTTGGACCCGTTGCGGCGGCGCTTTCCAAATGCTTCGTGCGCGTCAACGCGAGCGAAGTACTGGTCGAAGTGGGCCACCTCTAAACATCCGGCGTTTCCACTTTTCCACGGTGCAGCCAACTTTTTTCTTAGAAAATCTTTTCAAGTATGTATAGCGGAAGTGTTTCTAGGGTTTTTTACTTGCACTAAACGTCAAAAAAGTCAGATGGTCGTGTTATAAAAAAAATTAGAAAAAACATTTGTAGACGAGAATTTGAACTGACATTTTTTTAGTTTCTATTGTTTTATTGTACATTGCTATATTTTACAAAAAAAAACTATTAAAGATTCACTATTGAGTTAGTCGGTATTTCTGGACTCGAATTTTAAGGCCTGGAGTTCGACATTCTGAATCTCCACACGATTCATTGTAGGAAATTTCGGCATCCTACTATATATAAAAAAATAGTGTCTGTGTGTGTGTGTGTGCATTTGCATGCAACTTCCGTCACCGTGTTCCAGTAGTATCTCAAGAAGGGAAGTACTTAGGGGTATGTTCGATACGTCATTAGGTGCGTAATGGGCTGGGGATGACTGCACACATATTAGATTTTACAAAATATGATGTTTTCTACATTAAAATTAAGTTTTTCATGGAAAATCGGACACCCCAATTTGTTAGGATCAAATTAGTATGCACCGGAAGTCGCGGTAGCCTATATAAAGGGACGGCAAGAGCATTTTTTCATTTTTCGTCATCCGAATCTGGGAAAATTATGCAAAGCCAAGAATATAATTGGAGAAGACGGGGCCAGGGTTGAAAAGCCGCGAAGCGGTTGTTCAACCCTGGTCAATTATGAAATTTAGAAAATACCATATTTCGAAATTTTCCAATTGACCCGCGTCCAACAAATTGACCTGAGACATCAGTGAGAGGGGAGATGAAGTGCACGAAGGTGAATTGGCCGGCTTCATAGCGGAGAATGGCGCCGAAGCTGCGCTAAAACCCGCAAGTAACTTTACTGCAGATGAAAAACACGGTGGAATAGTGTAACTGAACTTGCCGGAAACTGCGTGTTTGGCTGCGTATGTGGGTCTAAGCATGTGGTTTGTGTCGTGAACAGCGAGATCAACCATTCGCCAAAGAAAGCGACGCCAGTTTCGATCTCCTAGGAAAAACATAGCAGAATATTTTTGCGACAAAGTAAGGAAAAAACAAGATTTTTTCGACGAAAAATGACCAAAATTCATACGGTAAAAATCTGATATTGTCGAAATTTCAGAATGTCGAAATTCAGACAGACGACCGTTTTTGCCTTTTTTTGCTACGGATCTGGGGGTTTCTCGGAGATTTGCCTATGTCAATTTCGACATTATGATTTTCGCTATTTTGACAGTAACCCCGCTAGTTAGCCGTCTTTGATTGATAGAAGTGATTGACCAAAAAACCCAAATTACTAGTTGCTTATAACTTGATTTTGATAATTTTTTATGAGTTTTTATGTCCAAAGTCTGCGTAAAATTCGATGAAAATGGCTTGTATTTCGTCATATTGCCGTATGGAATTCCTGGAGACATTGAAACCCCAGAGAACTATCGCCGTTTGTCGTACCTGGTGTCCCCGAATGATGTAGTCGATGCCGAGCTCTTGGCGCTTTTCCCGGACCGCCTTCTCGTTGTAGAAATGTCCAATTTCGCGCACGTCATTAAACTTGTAGCTATAAGAATCGATTGGTGATGATCGTCCGGGGCTACGTCGGGTCATCCTGGTCGGTATACTTCGGATCGCTCCAGAGTACCCCCGTGCGCAGCCGTTGAATCTCCTCCGATCCGTCGGTCATGTCCACGCCGTTCTCGAGGTGTTTTTTGGTGAGCAAGGGGCCTGCAAAGTCAAACGGCTTAATGCGTCTAAGCCTACGCATAAGATCAAGCTTATGCCTCTAAGTCTAAAACCTACCTATGCCTGAGCTAAAGCCCCAGTCCAAGCCTACCTAAGCCTAAGCCTTAGGTAGGCTAACCATAAGGCACCCGCGATGTAAGCATAGGAAAACTAACTAAGCCCGCCGTGCATGATTAGGATCCGCTTGTCGATCGTGCCGACGAACGGGAGAAAGGTGAGGAATGACTCGATTGCCTCCCACGCTGGACGGTCGAACTTGTTGAGCACGTCATCTTCAAGAAGGGACCCATAGCCCATGGGTGTCTCGTGATTTCCGGAGATGAAGAACACCTGACAGGCCGAGTGAGCGCGGCCTCCAAGAAAGACTACACCTTTTCTGGATATAGCACGGTGGCAGCCACGATGAACACGAGACACATGAGGGGACGACGACCCTTGTCGAGCACGTCGCCAAGGAAGACAATGCTGAAAGGTGGATGTGGAGGAACCCAAAGAGCAGAGGCTTTTCGAAGGCTTTGGTTCGCCAAAACCAGACGACTGGTTCTGGACTGTTAGCGGGGGAACCACATTTCTCCCTGTAATTCTCTACGGTCCTATAGCGAAATACCACCCATTTTTAGAAAATTTTACCTAGTGTTTAGATATAAAAACCACATACAAAAACATTAAATTTTGTTGAACGAACTGAAAAACCACATGCAAAACACAGAAACAACAAAACCAGATTTGTGAAATTTTGCTCAAAAATGAAAATCCTACTGTATATAAAAAAACTAGTGTTTGTGTGTGTTTGTGTGTGTGTGCCTCTTTGCATGCAACTTCCGTCAGGGTGTCCGGAGGATATCTCAAGGGGGGAAGGGTATTAGGCTACGTATGATACGTCATTAGGTGCGTAATGAAACCGAGATGACTGCACGCATATCAGATTTTGCAAATTATGCTATTTTCTACATTAAAAATCAATTTTTGTTAAAAAATCGGACAGCCTCTTTGTTAGGAATGAATTAGCATAAGCGGAAGTGGCGGCAGCCTATATAACAGCGAAGAGAATACTTTTTCAATATTTCTCATCGAAATTCGGCCGAATTATGCGATGTGCAGCATATTATGGGCTCAGAGGGCGCCGGGGTTGAAAAGTCGCGAAGCGACTTTTCAACCCTGGTGAAAATGAAAAATGGTCGAAATTCCGAAATTCCAAAAATCCCACAAATTTTTTTAATATGTTTATAACTTTCTAGAAATCAAAAGTACTAAAAACATTATAAAAGTACACTAATGATTCCTAACCACAAAAAAAAACCAACTTTTGGCCGGGAATCGCCATCGTCGAGTAGGCATGGAATATGCGCCAAAGGGTGTTGAACTGTAACACGAAATTCCGTGAAAACCAGGCGTTGACAACGCTTGACAATGACAATGACTGCGAACGCTTACGTCTCCATGAATGTCAGCAACAACCCAGGTAGGCCCTTTCACGTGGATGACACCCCTCCTCTTCTTGGCGGACTCTTTCGCATAATTGAAAAGGACAACGAGCTCGGGCGGATGAAAGTTTTCGTGCGGCGGAAGCCGAAACTGAACCAGATGCTGTTGTTGCAGTCTCGATAACCAAGAACTTATGGATTTTGAAATTTAGACGTTCGAATTGATACTGGACTGTTAGCAGGCGGGCACTAATTTTCGTTTTTCCGCTACCACTACCTGTTATTAAAAATCAGTATATTTTTCGCGATTTTCGTCCTTTTTGAATTCTGGAAAGTTATAAAAAAACAATTTTAATAATTTTGAAAATGCGAAATTTTTGAGCGTTGGTCATTATTTTGTTACATTTTTGACCGCAAAATAAAAAAAAATTTAAAAATGCTGTAAAAACTACGTAAAATTCCATAAAAAATTCTATATTTCGTTATAGGGTTGCACTGAATTATCGGAAAAATTTTTGGCCTCCCCCTGCTAACAGTCCAGAACCAATTGTACCTCGGCCTCATTAGGCGACGGGATCGTTTCACCGTTTGGGCCTCTCATCTTGGGTTGTGGCGAGTCCTAAAACATTCAAAATCAGCTGATTTCAGCTGAAAACCAGCTCAAAAAATCATTACTACTAAAGGGCAGTACGCCAGTTCCTCAGAGTTTCAGAAGTAAAGATTTTTAGAAAGTACCGGGGTTGAAAAGCCGCTCCGCCACTTTTCAACCCTGGCCCCGCTTAAACCTGTTCTACATTTTGCATTAAGCCTAAGCATTTTGCGAGATTCAGAAAGATTCCTGGTGACCGGATACGACACTAGCCAACTTCGAAGTCATGTATCTCGAGATAGAGCTTTGGCCGCCAAGTTTTCTCAATGGATCTTGCACCAGCACGTCCTGCTGAGCATTTTGACATATCAAAAGTTGGGTTTTGAGTAGGTGACCGTATAAGCAAATTTAGCCCTTTTTAGATATTTTTAGAAAGTACCAGGGTTGAGCCCATTTTATCTTCACTTTGCATAATTTTCCTGAATTCAGATGACCAAAAATGAAAAACCACCTCTTCTGCCCCTTTATATAGCGGACTCCCTGCTTCCGGTCTATGCTAATTATTTTCTAACAAATAAGGTTTCGCAAAAACTTAAATTTAATATCGAAAATAGGTAATTTTAAAAGATAGCATATGTGTGCAGTCATCTCAAGACCATTACGCACCTAATGACGTATCATACGCCCCTTAAATTTCTACCCTTCTTGCGATATGACTGGAACAACGATACGGAAGTGGGTGCAAAGTGGCACACACACGCACACACAGACACTATTTTTTATATATAGTAGGATTTTAGCTGCCCACCGGTTCCGCCGTCACCCAGTAGTCTTGGGACAGCACGTCGAAGACTTTTTGCGCGACATGCGCCGGCTCGAGCTCAAGTATTGAGCCCCTGCTCGCGGCCCAGCACTAAAGTAAAACCCCAATGACTCTAGAACAAGTGCATCACCTGGTCCTTCGGGGTCGGCCTGATCGTGTCCTTGTTCTGTAAAACAGGTAAGCGTTTACCAACAAAATTAGCCAGCCGGATGGAAGAAAACAACGCTTGTAGCGCTTTTTCGGTTTTTCCCTCGTAACGGAGGGGCCAATTTTTTCCCCCGGAAAACCTGTGCGGCTCTAGAACAAAATCAAAACCATTTTTTTAGTATAGTACGCAGTTTTTAGATCACACCATAGAAAAATTACAATAACTTTCGAAAAATTTGCATTTTTGGCCAAAAATCTATGAAAAATTAGTAAAAAAAATATGAAATATTAAATTCCCTGGTAACGGAGGGGCCAATTTTTTCCCCCGGAAAACCTGTGCGGCTCTAGAACAAAATCAAAACCATTTTTTAGTATAGTACGCAGTTTTAGATCACACCATAGAAAAATTACAATAACTTTCGAAAAATTTGCATTTTTTGGCCAAAAATCTATGAAAAATTAGTAAAAAAAATATGAAATATTAAATTCCCTGGTAACGGAGGGGCCAATTTTTTCCCCCGGAAAACCTGTACGGCTCTATAACAAAATCAAAACCATTTTTATAGTATAGTACGCAGTTTTTAGATCACACCATAGAAAAATTACAATAACTTTCAAAAAATTTGCATTTTTGGCTAAAAATCTATGAAAAATTATTAAAAAAAATATGAAATTTTTGATTTTCAAACAAATATTTTTTGACTTTCCAGCAATCGAAAACTTTTGAAAAAAAGAGAAAAATAAATTTGTTGTTAGCAGGTAAGTATAGGCGGAAAATCAAAGATTAGGACAAACGACCAAACCCACCACGCGTAGCGCCACGTGACCAGTTTTTGCATATCCCGGTTGCTTCTGCGGCATTCGTGGCGGTTTCCCATTGATCTAAGCAGCATGGCTGGCTCAAATCGGAAGTCATACTTTTTCCTTGAAAGCGGCTCCCCAGCTGCCAAAAATCTCCTGGTCGACCAGCTTCACGGTATCAGCGAAATGAGCCGATGGCAACGGAGAGGGCTCGGTTTCTGGTATCCTGGAATTTTTCCTAGGGGTTCCTTACGGTCCGATAAAGAAAACCCAACCATTTCTAGTCTCTTTTGTTGAGCCTTTCGCTAAAAACAACCATCGATAAATTAAAAATGCTTGAACAGTCAACTGCTAGTGACTTTGACCAAAAATGGGTAAGAGTCTAGCACCCCCCAGGGCCAGGGCCAGGCGGAAAGATTAAACGCCCACGCTTTCCAAATTAGATGACACCCATAGCAACAAGGAAGGCAGATGAGGATGGAAGCTCCGGCGGCGATGATGACTGCAATATGAAGTGTCCGGTTGGATCAACGACTACCGATCATTGTCGTGGACAGGAAAGGGTCGTCCTCGGGTCCGGCTGTGGTAGGAGTAGGGGCCGTTGTAGGCTCCCTTCGGCCCTTGCAGATCCGCTAAATTAACATTGTGCGTACCGGTATGCAATTTTGGCCATCCCAGCCTAGCCGCTCAGCTGCAGCTCCAAAATTACCCACAACATCATCGTCACCGTCGCATGATGGCGGCGTCAGTTTCAGCTCCTCGGCGCCGTTGGCCTTGAAGAAGACGTTGGTCCGGCAGTCGAGCATCGGATCGGCTTCGACACGATTGCGATCATAAGTCTAAAACAAAGATGCCATAAAACGCTACGCCTTACCGACAGCCCGTTGATGTCAATGCATTTCGGGTAGCGAATCACTTGTTCCGTCATGGATTGGCGGCGAACCCGTCGGCCTCCTTCCTCGTCGAGCTCCTGGGCGAGGTTGAACTAAAAGAAAAAATAAAGACCAACGACAAGCAATTGCCTGATATTTGTTCAGAATTCGGCGGGAGTTGGCTTCTGGTTTCACCGTGGGGTCGCTTTGTTCAGTAGAGGTGGCGGTGGTGTTGAACACCACGTCAAGCTGCAGATTCTCTTCCTCGCTCATGAACTGCGCGTACGGGCCAGACTAAAAACAAACAAGGTTTTGTAAAAGTTCTCGAAACAGACGTGAGCCCGCTTCGCCGAGTACAACATCTTTGCGTCTGGGTCTAGGATGTCAAGGAAGACACAATCGTCGTATGTGGCGTCGGCGCCTCGATACACACACGGCACGTCACATTCCGTCGCGCGTTTCACCAGGTCTTCGGAGAATGGGGACTCCGGGCTTTAAAAATAATCTTTGATTAATCGTTGCCCGCTACGGTTGTTTTGTTGTAGGGTCGCACAGCGGTAACGGTTCACACGACGAATTTTCGGGCCGGCCGCCTATTCCACAGTACTGAAAAGAAAGTCATGGTTCTTTAGGATTCTCGGGCGGGGGAAGGGGTTTTCGAAGTTTTCCAAAACTTTTGAAAATTTTTTGTTCCAAATATACTTAAAACCTACTAAAAACATTGTAAAAACACTTTATATTTGATTCGATGCCAACCGAGGCCGACAGGAAAAAGTTGCCCCCCCCCCGCCCGCGGAAATCCCAACGAAACAAATTCATTGAAGATTGACGACGGCGCTAGTTATCTAAATGTTACCGTGAAGTCCATGAGATCGGGAACGTCGTAGGGGTCGTTGTATAGAAGCGATCGGTCCTCTTTCAAGAAACCGGCGGCTTGTTGGAGGCTTGGGACGCACGTAAATGCCGGACGATTGTTTGGATCCACTTGTCGAGCAGCATCAGCGACGAGTCTAGGTGGAACAGTACAATATGCTAGGGCGAAAAGGTTTATAGGTTAGGCGAGTCTATGGTCGAAAAAAGTAGCGAAAAATAAAAATAAGGAATGTAAAAAAGTTGAAAAGTCGGCGGGGGGGGGTCCTAGACTTCAGCCGGCTTATATACCTTGGAACCACAAAGCCGGCATCGCATTGCACAAGATATTTCGTCGTAAATTCAAATCCATCCGTCTTGTACTTGTCCGAGTGCCTGTGATTAAACATAGGGCGACTGAAATTGTTCATACAATTTCTTGTCATCACACTCCCCGATCGCCGCCATTTTTCGGGTGCACAGGTTGAAGGGGAAGTAGACTTTGCCTACAGAACAGACTAGAAATATCGAAGATATAAAAACCTCTATTCAGCTCAACTGGTTTGATACAATTCTCTCCGGCAATCTGTAAGAAAACCTATGCCAACAAAAACCGGCTCACGCAAAGGTTGGGACGACAGCTTTTCTTGACTTGAGGTCTGACGTCATCGGTGGCTGTCTCCACCTTGTCTGTGTCCTTGCATACGCTATCGGTCTTGCATTTTTCGCACTAGAAAATAGCCCGTTGTCGATCAACGGGGGTTACAACCTTGGCATCGGTATTTTGAAGCCATTCCGGATACGGTTCGTCCAATCCATCGTAGGCGTAGCAGATAAACTGGCGTCCCGGTGAGCACTAAATGTCGCTTCTCTAACTGTTCAAGCCTTACATCTTTCTCCTGACGACGAATACGATGGTGGTTGCGCAGCATGGCCGGCGAGAGATTCAGCGGGTCGTCGAAGGGCAGATCGAGGAAGTTGTGGATTCTGAAATCGGTAATCGAAGAGGAAGCGACAAACACTTACTGGTCAGTATAGCCAAAGTTGGAGCAGATGAGCAGAAACCAGAATAGCGACCGAAGCCAGCCATCGGATGACGCTACAGCATGAGCCCGAAGACCCATGGCGAGGCGTCGGAGATGATTTTCGTCGCGTTTGGATGTTTAGGAAAGAAGTGGAATCCTTTAAATACTTGGATATTTATTTAAATTGCTGTAGCCTAGTTACGCAAACATTATATGCTAAATTGCAGCCGGTAAAATGTAGCTCCAAGATCAGAGCCTGTTTTTGGGTCGTTAAAAAAAATCGATCTTGTGTGATTTTGCTGGCCGATTCGCGTGTATTTTCCGGTCAGTGTCCGAACAAGGTAAAAACTTCGTTTATCAACTCGAGATCAATTGTGATGGCGCTTAGTTTGATACTTCTGCCCGCCCGGGAATCCTAAAGAACCAGAAAAGCTTTGCCATTTTCCCCTCAAAAAAAAGCTCGGCTTGACGTTGTCGTCCTCCCAGAATCGGATACCTTTAAGGTATCGTTCCCTAATCATCAGCCGTTGCCCGGCGGGGCCTTGTAGCGAATGGATAGGGCAACGAGCGGCGTCGCTCCCCGGAAGAGCGCCGTTCGCTGGGGAAGTCTCTAAATAGCGGTACTTTAAATAATTGCCGAAATCAACCTTCTGAGTTGGAAAGTCCCAAGCAGAGAGCGCTTTCGTTGCGGTCCCGGAAGAGCGCTAAAAGTTGGGTTACGAGTTTTCAGAGGATTTTAAGAGAAGCGGAAACGACCGCTTTCCCGCCAGTAAGCTGATGACGGAACATAGACCGTTTTATAGTATTTTAAACGGGTTTTGCCTATAAAAACACAAAAATGGTTCTGGGCTATTAGCGGGGGAACGAAGTTTTCTTAGCAACCCATCCCTGTAAAGAAACATAGACCATTTTTATAGCTTTTTGCACAGTTTTTAGGTATAAAAAGCACAAAAAAATTATGAAACTCTCAAAAATGCTAGACTTTTTGGTCAGAAATGTATGAAAATTGATCAGAAAGTAATGTTTTGCTGATTTTTTAATTTTCTTGCAATCGAAAACTACTAAAAATGCTAGAAATATAGCCTTGATTATTAACAGGTAGCTTGCGCGGAAGAATAAAAACCACCCCCGCTAACAGTCCAGCGCCAAAAGTATGAAAACTGAGAGCCAGTACCTGCGCATGGCCTGCTCGGTGAGCATTGCCGCGCGCTCGTTGAGTTCTTGCTGGCGAGCCAGTTCAATCTAAATTCATTACGCTTAAGCCTCCTTATCTTACTTCTGGGTTTTTGGCCTTTTTCCGGCGGTAGTGCACGTAGGCCATGGCCAGCGCGAGGACGGCCAGGAACCCGCACGCGCCCAGGATGATGACGAGGTGGGAGCGGATCTGAAAGACAATGTTTCAGGTTTAAATCATAGCAAAACCTGTGATTTGGTCTTTTTCCGAGCCATCGCATGGCGGGGAATCAGGCTGACGGCGCACTTCGGGTAGACGCCAATTTTTGGTCCCACCTAAAGGGAACGGATACATTCTTGGGTTTTTCGGCGCATGCCTAGCTTTTTGATACGTTTTGTATTACTTTTAACCATTCCTGACCATAAAAACTTTAAAAATTTAACGAACGATTTATTTTTAAGCAGAAAATTGATTTTTCCGCCGAGAATGACCAAATTTTCGACTTTTTCAAGGACTTTTAAACTTTTTTTTGATGGTTTTTTACCATAATTACATCTAAAACGCGCTAAACTATATAAAAACGCTATATAGGTTTATCAGGCCACTCTGGTTCTCCAAGGAAAAAATAGGCAGGAAAAGGAAAAAGAAAAAGAAAGTAAAGCTTAAAAAACAGCATTTTTCCTGAATGATCGCTGCTAGCATGCCTACCAGCTTCCAAAGGGTTTTTACCTGGGCGCATTGGTCGCAGTGGGCGCCCTTGTACTTGGGCGGGCAGATGCAGGACCGCGATCGGTTCATGACGTCTGAAAAAGCGGGGATTTTTTATTTTGTAAACCTCTAAATCCCCCATAGTTATTTTCTATAGCTTTTTTTTATTCGTTTTGGATTCCTAGAAATTATAGCAACGTTTGTAAAAATTTTGTAAAATTGGAATTTTTTACTTTTTTGTCATTTTCACAAATTTTTCAACAAAAAAAATCGAAAATCTTGGTCAATTCTTAAACTTATTTATAACTTTTTATCTGAAAACGGTGTAGAATGAGGAATAAAATGGTTTATATTTAGTTATTAATGGGGCCGTATAGAATTACGGGGAAAATATGGTTTCCCACTACCCCCCCCGCTAGTAGCCCAGTACCAAAATCACCGGCTAGAAGAGGTGAATTTTGCTTAAAGCTTAAAAATAGCGAATTACGATTCGTACCTGGATACCCGTAATGACAGACGATCAGATGACAATAGTCACCGCCCCAATCCTTTTTGGCAGATACACCTAAATATGCATCTCCATCCGGCGGAAGAAAAACAGCGACCCACCTGCCGTGCCTAATATGGCCCTGATCGCAGCGACTCGTGTACTGGCAGATCGAGCCGAAGAAGTACGGCTGGCACGCGCAGCCGCCGTCCGGTAGACGTTCACCGCGCATCGAGCACTGCAAGAATGTTGGGTACTGTGCTGTTAGCGGGGGGGCGAATGGGTTTCCTCGCTAAACCCCCGCTAACAGTCCAGAACTACAAATATTACCCCCGCCCGCTAGCAGTCCAGTACCGGATTTTTCTCAACGACAAGAAAGATGGCAACTCACATGATCAGTGAGGTTGTACTCGCACAAGTCGCCGCTCCACCCGTCGTCGCACATGCACGGTTGGGCGAACATGAGCTTGTTGGGGTCGTAGCGCGTCCCGAGTGACTTGCCGTGCACTGAAAATTTGACTGGTTTAATATGGAAAACGTTAGTATGCCTAGAAAAATGTTTAGAAAAATGTTTTTGTCAAAATCCACCTTTTTCATCGAAAAAAAGATAATTTTGGCTTTTTTATAAATATGGCACCCTTACCGCAAGCGAAATCCGTGCAATTCGGGCCGGTGTTGGGCGGGATGCAGTGGCAGTGGTTGCCGGCGAGAATTCCGCCGTATCGGCACGGCGACGTCGGGTCGTCCTTTTTGAGGTTGTCGATGACGTCTCGACGCGAGAGTCGCCGCCTCGTGCTATGGTAAGCTTTAGAAAAGGGTATTGGTAGTCAGTATTGGTTGCTAAAAATGATAGTGCTAAAGCGCTAAAGTTTCTATCAAAAAAAGATTGACTTTTGATCAAGAATCTATGAAAACATGCTTGAATTTTCAAACCTTTCAAAAAGATTTTTCTGACTTTTTAGTTTTCAGAAACCACTAAAAATCATAAATAAAAAGGAATTGTGTTTTATTACTATGTAGCACAATCCCCCGCGCCCGCTAAAGAAAAAGAGCCGCAAAAATTACATACGTTAGTCGTTTTAACCTTTAAAACCCGCTGTGAAAACGCCTACCTCGAAACGCCAATCCCGCCCGTCGTCGCCGTGATCAGAAATGCGAGGTAGAATGCGATGACGATCAGCCGCATGCCACTAATCGACCGCATTCATCGTGCACCGGGCGCCCCTAACAAACGGTGGCTGGGAGGACGTTGATGGGCGGATTTTTGTAAACTATCGGAAATAGGCAGGAAAGCACGGTTTATCGCTGATCGAACCGATCAGCGCGTGGGACTTTCTAGAAAAGGCAGAATAAAAAAACCCCATCAGAAAACTTAAAATCAGAGTAACTGCGTCCTAAAAGCAAAATTTTGTGATGCGGCACAGAGCTTGAAATTCTGAAAATGCCTCGCATTTCAAACACGTACAAACTTGAAGAAAAAATACAACAATTATCGATTTTTCGACCAGAAATGACCGTTTTTACCAAATTTCGATTTTTTCAAAAAAAAGTTTCAAAGTTTTTAGATAGTTTTTCTATTTGCAAGATCGTGTTAATTTATTAAAACATTAAGAAAATACTTCCTATTAAATTACTAGGCATCTCTAGATTAAAACAAAAAAAAAACAAAAAATTCAGCGCTTTTCGAGCGAGGACTTAAAAAGCTTACGTGTCGTAAAATCGTTTATTTAACACCTAAAACAACTTATTGTCAGCGCAGACCAATCGATAGAGATCGTTCGCGAAGTGCAGAACGGAAAGTTAAAATTTTCGCAGCCCGCGGGAACCCAAAACCGTAAATTCGCCCGAGAACCCTCAAAAAACGGGGGTAATAAGGCCGATAGGTAGACGGGCGCAAAAAATAAGGTTGGCTACAGACATGCTCCCACCCAGCGCGCTGATCACCATCGCGAGATTTATGGGCCATCAGCACAGGGTTGGGCTATCCATATCGCCGCCGCCGCCCGGAGAACTGATCGATGCGGTCGCTAATCTCTCAAGTCTCGCGCGCAAGCGCGGCTCAACGGTTTTGCGCGCTCGGGTACGCGGGTAGGCGTGCTGAATCACCGCGCGCGCTGCGAGATTGATATGCGGACGCCGGGAAACTCGTGTTCTGCGGCGGAAAACAGAAGTTGGTTCTGCACTGTTGCCGGTGGGGGAACCAAATTTTTCCCCGGTTCCCTACGGCCCTATAACAAAATGTGAACCATTGTTATAGCATTTTTAATATTTTTAGATATAAAAGAATATAAAAATAAATAAGAAAATTTCTCGAAAGTCTTTTACTTTTTGGTCAAAAATGTATGAAAAATGACCAAAAAAGGCCAAAATGTTCGTATTCTGAAATGTTTTGTATCTTTCTAGCGAAGTGGTAGAGGCGACAAAAAACAAAAAGTGCTTCCCCGCCCGTTAAAAGTACAGCACCTAAAAGTTGTGTGCCCTGCTCGGATTTTCCCTATCAGATGGAGCGCAATAAGTTTATCAACATAAATTCGTGAAATCCCGTAAATTTCGCATGCGTGGCTCAGGCGTCGTCCCCACTGCCGAGCTTGGCCTTCTTTTCCGCTACCTCCTCCTGAAAAGTCGGGTTTATTAACGCAAAAAAACTAAAAGGCGGCTTGTGCTGAAAAAAGCTACACCTCGCGGGCCGTCGTTGCCGCTATACTCGAGCGCCTTTTACGACTATTACGGACCTTAAATTTGGTTACTGTCATGCCAAAAGAGGGACGGACACTGGCGCTGTGCATTCCACGGACAAACAACACGTAAATCGGTGCTTTGGCAATATCGGGGGGTCTCTTGGTCAGAAAAATTCAAAACATTTTTTGTAATTTTCAATAAAAAATTGTAGTTTTTACGGGCGTGTTTTTAGCCCTCAAACACAACGAGTCACCAACGGGCAACACCTGTTTACACATCGTAATCGATTTCCCAAACCCAATTAATTCTAACTAAGAACTTAGAGATTCTAAGTTAGAGTTATTAAAATAGTAGAAACGGAAGAAGCAAGTTCTAGAAAAGATACTGACGTGAAACGAGTGTATTTTGCGGGCTTCCGGCGCAAAGACCATTTTGCTGATCCGTTGCTCATGCGTAACGAATACGGATCGTATAATCACGAAGGACTTTCAAAAGAGAGCAGCCAGATGTTGTAAGTAAATCTTATGGAAACTATGGACTTTGCTGATTGATGCACTGCAAAAAGCCGAGCTTCGTCGGGAGTTTAAAAATGATGTGGCACTCAAGCATGCGCAAAATGCATGATAGGGCCATTGTAAAGTGGTTACCTGATTTTGTTTCTTCGGCTACCGTTGCTCCTTCAGTTCGATATATCCAGTTTCTTCTATCTATTTTCCGATTTTCCGATATCCTTTATAATGTGCTAATTGGGTAATTCGCAAGAGATTCGCGAGCATTGGATGTACGAAGGTTTGCCAACCGTAAATGCTAGCAAAAAATGGAATAGAACCTCTTGGTGACTAGATAAGAAGCTTTTTCGCATTAGAACAGATATTAATCTTCGTTACTTTTGTTGCCTCCTCCCTCGTTCCTTTTTGTTATTTGTAAAATTGGTGAAGTTGGTGGAATCACTCAAAATGATAGAAATTTCACGTCAGTAACGGAAGTATCATTACCAGTATCAATTCTAGAACTATGTTTTTCGTTTATTATAATAAAAATAACCCTTAGAAGGTTTCTAGTTACAATTCATTGGGTTTGGGAAATCGATTACGATGTGTAAACAGGTGTTGCCCGTTGGTGACTCGTTGTGTTTGAGGGCTAAAAACACGCCCGTGTAGTTTTTTCGTTTCGGAATATTAGAAAATTTAGGAAGACCTCCGGTAAACAATATTAGAAAAAGTGGATACCAAGCAAAATATTGGTCCCACCGATATTGCGTAAGAACCGATATCTCACGCTCGAATCGAAAATACAGGTAAATTTTTACAACTTTATAGGATATCCGAAAATTCATGTGTAAAAATCTAAATTCTCAAAAAAACAACCTCCATCTCCTTGTCGACAATGGGGAGGGCCCGTCGGGCCATCTCGATGGCACCCTCGCGGGTCTTGTGCCCGCCGATGAAGCCCGTCATGTGCGCGAATACGCAGCTAAACAATAAATGGAAGGTGGCGGCTACACGGATTTTAAAGATCGCCCCAATAAATCACCAAAATCTACCCTTCAACACCGACAACACTCGACAGCTCCTCGTCCCTCAAGCCTCGCCACTTCTTTGGTAGCGGTCCGCTAGAAAACAAGAGTTTCTCTAATAATTCTCGGAACTACCGGTTTTGGAAGTTGGCTCTCCTGTCGGTGGGGGATAAGGCCTGGACGCGCCAGCCGGAAGACGCCGAGTCGCCAAAGAGCATGTAAGTCATGCGCGAGCCGGTCAGGCCCTGAAATCCAAAATTGGACTTTTAAATTTTCAAATTAAGCTGAAGTCTGCCTAGTAATGAATTCATCCACGTTTTCTAAGGAAATCTTCAACTTTGATTAACTTCACATAAACGACATAAAACACATAAAAGCGTGTTTTCCCCCGCAAAAACAGAAGCGTGAAAAAATTTTCAGAAAACTTTCTCAAAACAGCCACCCACCAGCGTTCCTCAATATCGAAAAAGTGCTCCTTCCACGGCATACCCCGTTCTCCATCGTCAGAATTCGGCCAGACGGATCAATGTAAGATTAATCAAAATCTTTGGAAAGTTCAAGCCCACCGCTTCTCGATTCTTCACCGACTCGACGACAACTTGCCGTGCAGGCCACCAGACGCCATTCAAATAGTGCAAGTGCTCGAGGAACGTCCCGCCGACTAGTTTCATAGCATCGGCGGAACCTAAAAAAGGCAAATTAGATCCTAAATAGCAAATGCACCTTGCGTTGGGGTCAACGTCGTCTTCATTCCAATTCGGATTCAAGCAACCGACCCGAGCGGGAAATGCTATCCGACGGGAGAGATACCTAAACTTGAATTATGGGAAATTGAGACCCCAAGCGTACCTAAGCACCCCATCATACTGCTGAATTCCGTTATCGACGGCGTCAATCTGCTCGACGAACGTCTCATAGAGTCGGCGATAAAAGATGTTCACCCGCGGGTCATCCTGCTCGATCTTTAGCACCTAGAAGAAACGAAAAACTAAACCGCCCAGCTGCTGCGCTCACCTCAGCAATAATCGCTCGGCCATAGTGGGCGTAGATCAGTCCGGCCGACGAGAGTTTCGTCAGAGAAATCGAGGATACGGAGCGACTGCATTGAATTGTCGAAGTCCCTAGACGGAAATTTCTTGAAGACGAGAACACTCTACTTTTGGTGATGATCATATCGCTCTCTTATCAGTGGCTGTAAACGCCGCCGACATCCACGACGACGTCGCACGCGTCGAGCACGGCAGGATCGCGGCTTCTAAAAAGTGCGATCAGGACAAGTTCAACTAAACCTGCCTCACGATCTCGTATCCCTTGAAAGTAGGCAGTTCCTTCAACATGAAGCAGGCGAACGCCTCGTCACAGTGGAATTTGCCGTTATGGGTGCCGATCTTCCCCATAGCTATAAACAGAGGGTGTAGATGAAATTTGGAAAACCTCTAGCGGCACGGGAGATCAGCCTTGTGAAGTTTTTACAAGAAATAATGCTCCAAATAACCAGCATAAACTGAAAAAAAGAATAATTATTTAGCACCAAGTGCCGATTGTAAATCGAATTTTGGCCAACGATGATGAATCAGGCAGAGAATAATAGCTTTATCAAATCCCTAAAAATTACAAAAGACAATCGGTGAAAGATCGGCAAAATCCTAAATACCCGCACCAATATTTCGTATCGGCTAATAGACCAAAAATCACAAATCAATCCTCTACCACTAGAAAAAAGCGCTAGAAAAAATTCCTTACAAATTTCGAGACAACATTCACAAAATAGGGGATATGGTGTTCGGCTCGTCGAAGGGCTGTCGCATCCAGCACCGAGGAGTACTCGAAAAGACGGGAGCATTCTTCCTTCAACCTCGATTTCAGCTTCTCGTTCTTAGTGACCAAGAGTACTTGGGCTTCCAGATCGCGGTGAACGGAACGATAGCCTGAAGAGTCATCAAAACGAGGTTCTTTCGCATTATCGGGGGGGGGGGACCAATTGTTCTTAGGATCTAATTTCGAAAATCAAATAGTGGAAATCTGTTTCTAAATGGTTTTCACTAGTTCTAAACGGGACAACGTAGCGAAATTACAAAATTTCCTAAAATCCCGATTTTTCGACCAAAACTTTCGACCTTCACAAGCTTTGAGACAGTTTTTGCGACTACACTCGATAACGCGAAAGAACCCTGATGAAGCTAATTGAAACCTTAAGCAATGAATACCATAATTGCTGGACCCAATCAATGTAGCCGCCACACCCTCATCGCGCATCCATAGTCCTTTCGCGTGGAACGTCCAGCCGGGCCGCTTATATTCTCGGAGATCGATCTAAGGACAAAGAACTGTTTTTAGGGCTCAAAATGGCACCTGACGCTTCGAATTCCGCCCAGAAACTTCAGAAAATCCTATGGCGATCCAGGAGAGTACATGCTAGGCACGTATTTCGAAGCTCCGGCCGCCCTGAAAAATCCGTTGGCCTAAAAACAGCGTCGGCGAGAGAATTCTACAATCTACCTCTGGCGCAGCGACCAGCACCTCCATCCCGTACTCGCCAACGCCAAAAATTCGCTCGATATACTCGTCGATACAGTTGAAATATCCGGATGCCATGATTATTTCCAGTGCCGATGTCTAGAAATATGAAACTTGGTAAAAATGGGCGCTTCAACCTTCGTCTCAACAATCTCTTCAGAAAATCATATTCTTGATGGATGCTGAAGGGGCCCATTTGGAGAAGCGGATAGAGGAAGGTGTCGGCCTCTAGGAATCCAATTATCGTTTTTACCAAACCCGCAGAACCTTGATTCATCGAGCGGATCGATACTTTCAGTCGTTCTATACACCCTTCAATCTGTCTTCGGAAAGCGCCGTCGATATTCAACAGAATCACCTAGAAAAGGCAACTTTTTTGGCAATTACCTAAGCCAAAAACCCTACCTAAAAACGGGTGCACCCCTCACACTCCCGGTGTGAGGCACCGCCGAGCCATCAGGTTGCAGGACGAAAGAAGATTTAGACACCTAAAAACCGTCATTTCTTGTTTAGGAAACCGCGTTTACCTCTGCTATAACATCACAGAAAAAGTTGGCCAGCTTCGGGCACATTCTGAACAAAATATAGCGGTCTTGTCGATTGGAAGAGTAGCTTACGGGGAGGTTAGCACTAAAAGCCAAATTCCATGAAAAAATCTATGGCAAACCCGGCTGATAACGACGTTATCGTCAAAAATATACAACTTCATGTGCTGGAGGCCAACAATTCGCCTGTCCTTTCCGGCAAGAGGCGCTTAATGAAGCCGCTGAGTTCTGGAGTGTGGTAGAGGGAGACCTCACTGACAATGAAGGGGTCAGTCAAGATTGTTTCCGAACCTGGGCACGATCCGCGATTGGCGCCAGTTGAGTTGTGTGCTGCTCTTTTCTTTTGCTGTGCCTCTCGTCCTCGCAGATAATCGAGTAATATCGTCATCTCCAAACGGTCGTTTCTTGTAAGAGCTTCATCTAGGGTCGACACCTAAAACACTGATTTTCCTCAATAGGGGACTACAAGCCTGACCAGTAGCTTCTCTGATTTGTCCCTCGCCAAGGTATGGGTTGTCTTAAACACGCGTTTTTCTCCGCCCGTTTCGTCTCATCCTAGAAATGAAAGTCTACAATTCCCGAACAGAAACTCATCACGATCAAAACCTCGTAGAACTCGCTGGGCCTAAATGACGATTGGGATGTGATATCGCCGGCGGCGGATCGCCGGCAAATCCAAATTGAACCAATCCATGCATCTACCAGGCGTTGGCGCAGTTTCTTCGAACTTTTCAAGGAATGTTGGCTAGATTTTTGCGGGCAAAATTTTAATAAAGCTTCAGGAGAGTGCTGGTTTCAAAGATAGATATTGAGGTTCCCTTCTTGCGGAATTGCATGTCGTAAGTGGAGCAGCGATCCGGAATTGTCTTGAAACGGTTTGATTTCAATTGAAAAGATTGAATCTGATGGATTTGCTTAGGCCTAGGTTAGGCTTAGGCTTAGGCTTAGGCTTAGGCTTAGGCTTAGGCTTAGGCGTAGGCTTAGGCTTAGGCTTGGGCTTGGCGATTGCCTCCGGGGTAGATTTTTGCGCTCTTGCGTATGGGAGACTTTTCATTTAGCCATTTTCATCCTACGAAAAGGTATACCTGCTTAAGTTTCGGCTTAAGCTTGAGAATATGCTATTTTTTGGGGTTAAATTCCCAATTTTCTTTGATATTTTGCCGAACGCCAAAATTAGATTAGGTAGCATTTATTGTTGCTCTGATAAATTATGCGTAACCGTTGTCGATAGCCGTCCATCCTTCCGGTTTCTCCGGACCGCTCTCCGTCGTCCGGTGCACCTCCGGGAATTCTGGCTGGCAAATTTGGGGCTGGACCGCGGGTGCCCGGGATCTCGGCGCAAATCTCCCAGGCTTTCACAGTCGGCCCAGTCTCGCACGGGCGATCTTAAATGGAAATTTTTCCTGGGTACTTTGGCATTATCGGTAACGATAATTTTCTTAAATGGTCTCTGCTAGTCTGCCCGGATCATTGAAGCTTTTTTAAAACTCCCCTGTGCCCATTTAAACGCAATTTTTGCCCCTTTTCACTCTCCAATCGGCGGCCAGGCGACGGCTGGGGAGAATGTGAATGCAAATAAGAATAAGAAAATAAAGGATAGAGGTATTTTAGGCAGCATCAGGATGGAATTGATAGAAAACAAGTGAAAGTCTGGTGGAAATCCCCAGAAATTTTGGCTGGCTTGTGGTGATTCAGGCGCTGCGGCGAATGTGGGGGATCTGGGCGCGATGACCGGTTTCTACTTGCGGATTGGGGCACTTTTTAGGGTACGTGACCCGATGGAGGGACGAATGTTTGTGCCCTAAGGGTATTTTCTCGGAAATTGCCTTCCGGGGTTTAGCAGACATTGTTGAGGAAGAGGAGAGGGTAGGCTAGCAGAGATTGTTGAGGAAGAGGAGAGGGCAGGCTAGCAGAGACTGTTGAGGAGCTTATCAAAATAGCAGATTTTTTGCGGTTTCAAGTGTGTTTCACCATTAAAATCCTCAAATCTTTATCAGGCACATTAAAATCTCACTTTACCAACAATAAAACACATTTGAAACAAGTGGCGCACAGAATAAACGACTGTTGACAAGTGACATCGCCTGAGGGCCCGAGGAGACGGACAGGGTCGGGGAAGAGCCGCTTTTAAAGGACCCGGCAAGGCAGGATATCAGCCATTAGTGCGCCTGCAAATTTTCACACTTCCCCGGCCGTGTCCCCCCTCGGGCGCGCTACACATTCTCGATAGACCCGATACGACACAGACACACAAAAAAGGGAAAAGCGGGGGGCTGGGCTACAGTAGTGGAAGCAAGTCTTAGAAGACGATGGGAAAGCCCAGCCCCGGCACAAAAACATCAAAAAAAATTGCCAAAAAATACACTGAAACGAAATCTTTGCATAGCACTTGGTGGGGGAAGGCATTATCGACCAAAAAAAGCGTGTAAAATAAAATACAATAAACTGAACTTTACGGTATAAAGGGTAATCTCACGGGTTTCGCTTTCTTTTCTGGGCTGATACAAAATACAACAAATAAAAAATCTCAAATTTGTAAGTATAAAGGGATTGTGAAGTCAGATTTCTGGATTTACAAAAAAAAAGAAATCTCTGCTAACCTGCCCTCTCTTCTTCCTCAACCATCTCTGCCAGCCTGCCCTCCCCCCTTTCCACGACAATCTGATTGCCTGCCCCCTGCTCTTCCTTAACAATCTCTACGACCTGTCCCTCCTCTTTATCAACAATCACTGCTAGCTCGTTCCTCGTCTGACTTTCAGCGTCCCTTTAAACTTACAGTAAGCTGCCGTCTAGTCACCATTTTTCGAGATTTCAGGAATGTTTAAAGGGGATGGAAGATCCATAAATTACAGTATCCGGCAGCATCCCTTCCGCTGTCGGGCCCTACTCTGCACGTAGTTCATCTCGCGCACAATTTCCGCGAACGTGACGTTCACCTGAAACGATTTTTACGATTTTCTGGGCATAAGCCTGAGCCTGGGCCTAGAAATTGGATTGAGGAATGTTGAGCCTCTGAGTCTTCAGAACCTACGTTATGTGCATTTTTGGCCGAGCACTCGGTGAAGGGGCAGGACCAGAATTCGGCGAGGGGCCAGCCCTCCCTCGGTGCGTACTTCGCTGCTGATGACCCAGGTCAGTAACAGCGGGTTGGGGACGAGCAGAATGGGGACTTGTTCGGCACCCTGGAAAAAGGCGATTGAAGGGGGAGAGGGCAGGCTAGCAGAGATTGCTGAGGAAGAGGAGAGGGCATGCTAGCAGAGATAATTTGCCTCTTCCCACCTTGACCCTGACGATCTGCTCGCGCATCGTCTTGATGTCGTGGAACGTCTGCTGGCTGGTGATCGAGTAGACGACGACGAAACCCTAGAAATGGTGGGTTTAAAGGGGCGTTGAAGGCAGAGAAACGACCTAAACCAAAAATTTTAATTGGAATGACGCCACCCACCTGCCCATTTTTTATGTACAAATCGCGCATCGACGCGAACTGCTCGGTGCCGGCGGTGTCGAGAATCTCCAACACGCATGGCTGCCCGTCTACCTGAAACCGTGGGTTTGAGAAAATTCCTCAACAATCTCTGCTAGCCTGCCCTCTCCTCTTCCTCAACAATCTCTGCTAGCCTGCTCTCTCCTCTTTCTCAACAATCTTTGCTAGCCTGCCCTCTCCTCTTCCTCAACAATCTCGGCTAGCCTGCCCTCTCCTCTTCCTCAACAATCTCTGCTAGCCTGCCCTCTCCTCTTTCTCAACAATCTCTGCTAGCCTGCCCACTCCTCTTCCTCAACAATCTCTGCTAGCCTGCCCTCTCCTCTTCCTGCGCAATCTCGGGGAGCCTGCCCTCTCCTCTTCCTCAACAATCTCTGCTAGCCTGCCCTCTCCTCTTCTTCCCCTCAACAATCTTTTCTAGCCTGCTCCTCTCCCTCTTTCTCAACAATCTCTGCTAGCCTGCCCAATTTCTCTTCCTCAACAATCTTTTCTAGCCTGCCCTCTCCTCTTTCCCGCAACAATTTCTGCTAGCCTGCCCCCTCTCCTCTTCCTCAACAATCTCTGCTAGCCTGCCCTGGGCCCATCTCTTCTCGCCAACTTGAACGTACCTCGATCTCCTTCCTGTAAAAAATCCTCAATCGTCGGATCGTACTTCTCGGATAAAAGAGCTCGGAGACGAACTGGACCGTCAACGCCGACTTGCCCACGCCGCCCGAGCCGAGCACGACCACCTCGAAACCGCGTGTGCACTTCGGGAAATTGGAGGTATAAAACGTACGAAGGAATGTGGGCGAACGAAGAAAGTCATGAAGAAAGGTTTAAATGTAAGGGAAAGGCCGCTAAAATGGATTTTCCATTGAATTTTCTGGCCTGCTGAATCATCACTTTTCAAATTGGAAAAAATGGGGCGCAATTCCGGATGACTAAAAAAAAGCTCGATTCACATGTTTTGTTTTGAAACCGGGACGCTACTAAAAATGGCATGCGTCAGGTGAAGAATAGCGAAAAGCGAAATTGTAAACAATTGGCGTGGGCCTAGGCTTAGGAATGGGATAGAATTAGGATTGAACTTAGGCTTAGGCTTATTTTTAGGACCCGGCACAGGCTGGGGCTTAGGCTTAGGTTTCGGCACGGGCTTAGGCGTGGGCAGGCTTAGGCTTGGACTTGGGCTTGTTAGACTTAGGCTTAGGCTCAGCTATTTATTTAAAACCAAAACTTGAAAAAACTAAGCAGAAGAATGGCAAAATTCTAATTCTCAATAAATTAGCGTTTTTTTATAGCAAAGTAAAATTTAAAGCGAGTATTTCAGGCTTCGTTTTCACTTGCGGAGCATCTGATTTACAATGACGGTCGCTCCAAAAAACACCGGAAACACTTTAAAAATGTATGGATTGGCGGGCGCTAGGGCAGGAGTTTAGCCGATTTTGAGGGCACCATTACTGCGACGCTCCGCCCGCACGCAAAGCGACGCCCGGCTTTTTGAAAGGTGGCGGAAATCGGGTGAACGAAGAAGACCCCCGTACATTAAAAAAGATTTCGAAAGTCTCCGAAGGAAAGTACTAGATGCCGTGCTCGGAAGCTTCCCAGGGCCTCTGTTAGCCTGTCTGGGGCGTGTCTTTCCTCAATTGTTTCTGCTCGCTCACTACTAAAATGCCGGCAGGCCATAAAATGGTAGATGATTGGTTCGGGGGACAGTGTGGATGGGTGGTATAATCTGATAGGCCGAGGTCGGGTGGGCGGTGACGGCATTAGCCATGCTCCAATGCCTAGCGAGCACGAGTAGTCGGGGATGGGCAAGCTAGCAGAGGTTGTTGAGGAAGAGGAGAGGGCAGGCTAGCAGAGATTGTTGAGGAAGAGGAGAGGGCAGGCTAGCAGAGATTGTTGAGGAAGAGGAGAGGGCAGGCTGGGGCAGAGATTGTTGAGGAAGAGGAGAGGGCAGGCTAGCAGAGATTGTTGAGTAAGAGGAGCGGGCAGGCTAGCAGAGATCGTTGAGGACGAGAAGAGGCCGTC
>CATQJA010002454.1:0-31671 GCA_958295435.1 Mesorhabditis spiculigera
TGAGAAATAACTTTTTATAACTTAATTCGGCTTAGTTTATTTTAGTTGAATCTGTTTACGCAATAGTATCCATTATTTTCAGGGCGATAGACTGTACTGGGAGCAGAACTTCGAAAAATGCCTGCAAAATGAATTCAAGCTGAACGGCCAGGAGTCGAGGATGGTGGACGGGAAGAAAAAGTAGGCCTAATTGATTACGGCATTATTGCAGTACTTTAGTTTTCTCGTGACGGCCGCCCAAACAGACGTCAGCCCAGTGGGAAATTGTCGTGGCCTGTAGCTACCAGTTGCCAAATGAGGCGCCGAAAAGCTATAAGAGCCTCGGGTCGGCGAGCGAGTTGGAAGCTCTGGCAAAAGTCGCAGGGTGTTCGAGGTACGGTAGCTGGGGCGAGGGGTCATTTTTTTCATTTTTTCAGCGCAAAGCCCCCACCTACTTTCGGCCCTCACGGCTGCGTTACGGGGATGGCGGCCTCATCGAATAACCCGACCTCGGAAGTATTGTCTGATATTCAAGTGATCGATGCGTTGGGACCGAATAAGGTATCGTAACGGAATACCGTAACCCCATTTTCAGGTGAAACCGGCCGCCTTTCTGTCGTTGGGTACCGAATTCCGCCAACTCATCGAGTCGGGCGAATCCACTCCAGAGATGCCGGGATTCTGGCTACGCTCATGGCCAGACTGAACGTGACGGTGGTGCACACCGCATATGCTGACGGAACAGGTCCGAGAGATATGGAGAGGGGAGCGAGGAGAAAGAGAGAGAGGGAGAGAGATATAGAGAGGGGAGCGAGAGAAAGAGAGAGAGAGAGAGAGAGAGAGAGAGAGAGAGAGAGAGAGGAAGAGAACATTCTGTTTTCTAGATTTCAGGCTGCTCACTTTGTCGTCGTCAGCCGGCTCAGCCGGCTTCTTGCCTAGCCATGGGCAGCCTCCATTCTTCCGCTTCTCCCCGGCCACTTGCGTTTGACATTGAACTCGATGCCCGGATGACAAGACGCACCTGAAATTATGTGGACCTCGAGGGTAAGCTTCGAGGGGTGGAGAAAGCGCGAGAGAGTGAGAGAGCGAGAGAGTCAGATAGAAATAGCTAGAGTCCTAGATTTCTCAAAACACCTTAATCTGCTTTTTTAGAACTACATCAACACTCACCCCGATCTGAAGAAGCTCGTCGAATATATGCAAAAATGAGCAACCACCATATCACCAACTTCTTTTTCGCTTTTCTCACTTGCCATTTAATCCATTATACCGTGTGATATATTCATTTTTAACTAGCTTCTGTGATACTGTGTATACCCCCATCTAGCCAGAGCGTAATAATAAAGTTTTTTGCTTACTTTTTGCCTTCGATTCGCATCAGAACCTTTAGGCGCCAAAAATTAGTAGGTGTATTTTGAACAGGTCCTGAGGGGATAAAATTTTCGACAGTGTTCTGGAAACTTTTCGAAATTTTTGAGCCATGATTTTACCTTCTCTAATTACATTTTTGGCGGTCAGAATATCGGTTCTCCGATATGCTACTCGCATTCGCAACGCCACATTTGAACATCGCTTCGCAACGATAAGGTGCGAATTAAAATTCTGGCCGCAACTTTATTCAAAGGTAAGCTCACACGAAACGTCTCACTTTACGTTCAAGATATTCGGGCAGCCAGAGACAGCTCGGGTCAAAATCGGCGCGGGCTGCAACGTGTATCGTCATGCGGTGGCCGTCGCGGGCGACGACCAGCTCGGCTCCATCCCCTCGTCGGATGCGGTAAAGGGCGACGTTGTAGTCGGAGATCACGAGTTTTGGGTAGTTTTCGAGGAACTCAAGATGCAGCCCGCCGTCGAGATTGTTGTTCCAAGTCGCAGCGATGGTGCTGACTTTGCGCTCGCCGCGGCGCCATTCTTCGACAATCATTTCGGTGTAATCGCGAGAAGCGCGTCTTCCAGTCACCCTGAGCTTGATGTTTGGCACCTGCAGCCTCAAGTAATCCGATTGATTGGCTTGGATGCATAGGGATAGGTGGTTGACGGATGTCTGCAGCCATTCTGCCACTTCCGGACACAACGGACTCCCTGGCCGCAGAAACCCCACGGATTCGTAGTTTCCGGTTGGCTTGTGGCGCTGCAGGGGCGGCAGGGTGACGACCCTAGCATCGATATGCAATTGTTCCCCACATAGGTTGATGTCTTGAGGAACCGCGACTCCTGGATGTAGTACGAGACGACTTACAGTAGCGTTGTGGAACAACACCCGCAACGTGCTCATGCTGCGGATCCTTTTTTTGGGGTCCCCCAGGCAATACCCATCGACGGGGCGCATCGCTACTTCCGCTGATTTGTACCAGAGCTCCACATGCCAAAATTTGCGGCAGTCCTTGGCAATTTCGAACGTGTTCTTCGTTGTGTGGGCCGTCCGGAAGAAGCTTTCGATGTCCATATAGCGGAAGATGTGGTGTTGGACAGTGATGGGCAACGCGGCGAAGCTCATGATCTGGAATTTTAAGGATATCTGAATAAAGTTGGCCACGAAATATGCAAAAATGCTTGAAAAAAAGCGCTAAAAATCCTAAATTGGCTAAAATTCGACATTAAATGAAAGGTTACGTCATTTTTTGGACCTACAATGGACTTTGAGAGAAACGTTAGAGAGAGAGAGAGAGAGCGAGAGAGGGAGAGATTCCAAACGAAAATTTTGTAAGCTTATTATAGATCATAGATCGTGCTATTTTCGTATTACGTCGAAGTCGACCTGAAAAGTTGCATACAAGAAGGGTCCGGGTAATTACGCGCCAACCTAGAGGACAGATGCGGCCATCCGCCTGTTTGGCCCTAAAGAATTATCAACGTGATCATGTCAACTGACTTATCACCATACCCCGCGGATATTTTCATCGGTGTGTCGTTGACGGACAGAGGGAGGGGTTAGATGGGAAAGAGACAACGAGAGAGCGAAAGCGGAGAAAGAGAGACAGAGAGAGAGAGAGAGAGAGAGAGAGAGAGAGAGAGAGAGAGCGAGATGAGATTGAAAGTGAGGGGGGGGGGGGGGGGGGGAGGGGGGGGGGGGGGGGGGGAAGGAAAAGGAGAGATAGAGATCTTGACGGTGCAAAAATTTCTCCCTCTGCTTTTTCGTGTAATATACTATGGGGAATTTAAGCCAGGAAAGAGTCGAAAATCTTTATTCAGGCCCACAGCTAAAATATCTAATTTTAGCTTCAACATCTTCTCCGGGTATCAGGGCCTCGTCAGGTGTTGTGATCAATATTTTGCACATCGAGGTATAGGTCCGAGCCACTATCAGCACTCTACCATCAGTCCGTCGGATACGGTAGAATACGTTATCGTAGTCGGGTAGTTCAAGCTTTGGAAAATTTTCGAAAAAGGCAAGTTGTCCTGCATCATCCTGATCATTCTCCGATCCCACATCGATCGCAGTTATTTCCCGCTCTCCTCGTAGCCATTCTTCCACTACCCATCGTGCGTATATCCCCGCAGACATTGCGTAGAATTGCAGCCACATCTTTGGCACCTTCATTTGTATGAATTCCTCTTCGTGATCCGGAAGCCATACGGTGAGGAATTCCACGGAGGAGTTTATAAACTCCACGACATCTGGAGAAACTGGCTTTCTGAGGCAGTGCAATGCCACTTGGTCGTAGCTTCTGCCGGTCGGCTTATGGCGCAGCAGATCCTCCAAAGTAGCCTCCACATCGTTGATGTATAATCTCATACATCGGACGTTGTAACCGGTAGGTAGTTGGGCTTTTAGCCGATTGACGGTAGAATTTTCAAAGAGCAGCCTGAAGGTGTTGTCCTGTAATTTTTCAAGATCCGGAAATGTCAGCAGATCGAAGGGGGCGACTCCATGCCATAGCGTTTTCCAGTCGTACCGGATGTCGACGTCCCAAAATTTGTTTTTGCAGCTCTTGGCCATCTCCAGCATGGCCTTGCTCGTTATGGCTGTTGTGAAGAAGCTGTTGATGTTCATGTTGCGGAGGATTTGGTGTTGGACTTCGATCGGGAGGGCGGTGAAGTCCATGGTCTGAAATGGAATGGTATTTCGATCGAGATGAGTGGTATTTGAGAGAGAGAGAGAGAGAGAGAGAGAGAGAGAGAGAGTGAGAAAGAGAGACAAGAGGCGGAGAGAGAGAGAGAGAGAGAGAGCAAGAGAGAAAAAGGGGAAAGAGAGAGAGAGAGAGGGGGGAGAGCGCGCGCGAGAGAGCGAGACAGGAGGTGGCGAGTGGCGCGAGAGCCGAGACAGAGAGACAGTGAGAATGCGAGGGAGCGATAGCGAGAAAAGCGTGACAGAGATAGAGGGAGAGAGCCCAAAGACCCCATTTGGCCTCTAGGCAAAGCAAAACAAGATATGTACTGCAGATTTACGCCGGAAGAACTGGCGTTGCGACAGATGGCGACCTCCTTTTCGTTCAAAAATGGGACAGCAAAAAAGATTACCCTGTGTAGGTGTTAGCCAATTTATCTGCGTAGCCCACGGATATCTTTGATCCCTCGGAAACGTCAACTATTTTACCTATCAACCAGATATAGCATAGCTAAAATATTAATTACATCAAAGAGGTGGAAAACATATTCATTTTAATAAACCTAATCCTAAAACATAATTAAAATATACATTAATGACATTTCAACCCCAATTAAATTTAAAATGACCCGTGGTACAAAACACTACAGTTTGCCCTCACTATCTGTGGTACGATCGTCAATCTGTCGACAAACTACAATTGGTTCAAACCAAATCTCAACTCATAAAAATCAAATACAATAGGAAAATGAACAGTGTAATAAATTTTTAAATTTATTTATTGTATTAGAATACAATATTAAATCATATACATCAATACATTCTTCTATTTACCATTAGTATCCCAAATTAATATAATTCTATAGCGGTTCCCTACCGAGGAGTCCTTGCCGCTAACTTATGCTCGTCTAAGTTAAAAGGAGAAGGAAAAGGAAATTAGCTGCCCCATTATTCCTTCTACCCATTAGCCTATGCAGACAACTCCCGGGTTAACCGTAAGTTTAAGTTTCGTGGTTCTTCGGAACCAAACCCCTCGCTTTTTAGGTTCACTTGTGCGCTTAGTTGGTTCTCTGATTTGCCATTCAACTTCAGTTGTTGGGTTCTGGGTCCAAGTGACCCTTACTACCAGGTTCACCTGGTTTCCATCATTACTCTTCTTCTTAATATGCGCGTGGCCCTTGAGAACGAAGATGAAGAACAGAATGGGAAAGTAATGAGAAATTGAAAAAGAGAACAGTGGTGGATGGAGTATGGGGAAAGAGGGAGGGATGAAAAAAGACGTGGGGAGGAGAAGGGGAGGAGAGATGGGGAAAGATGGAGACCGGACAAGGCACCCTTAGAGGACAATCCCAACAGTTGACAAGGAATCCACCTAAGGTCGAGGTGGCGTTTCGTTATGGGACCCAGCCTATTTTGTGCAGAGAATTTTTGCTGATTCCGAACCTGCTTTTTACTTTTGCCAAATAGCCCTATTTAAAAGTTACGGCGATTTTAAGATCATATTTGAGCCCGCGGGCGGCTCAAATCCGTCACGATGCCCAACCTTTTTGTTGAATATGCCAGTCCATTTTAAATAGCCTATCTTGTAGAGAATTTTTTCTAATTCGAATGGTATATTTTGATTACTGCGCTAATGCCCATCGACGATCACTATGAGAGTGAAGGCCTTTTTTCACCATTACTCCCATACAAAAATCGGATTCATACCAAGATCGTCGATTTTCGATTTCCAACAAATTTGAGCAACAGCTCATTCGATAGAGAAAATCTTTGAATGATGGCGATATTCGTTTTTGATGAATCAGCCAGAATGCAAAATAAATGGCTTTGAAAACAATAAAATTTGGGAAAATAACTTTGAAGGCTATAAACTTTTAAAATGAGTTTATTTGGCAAAAATAAACAGCGGATTCGGAATCAGCAAAAATTCTGCACAAATGGGTCCCATAACGAACGCCACTCGACCTCGGTGGTTCCCTAGAGTTGTACTACCCCGGTGAGGCCTCCAACGTCTGCTTGTGATATGAACCTGTTGGGATAAAAGGACCTGAACCGGACGACCAAACTTATGTAGGTGGGGGAGTGGAGGAGAGGGTGAAGGAAGTTAATGGGTGATGTGATTGGCTAGTAAGTGAGTTAATTGTCTTCAAAAGCGGTAGGAGCTAGCAATGTTGGCGGTTCGTGGAAGGAAGGAATTGACGTCGAAAAACTTCGGACGGGTAGAAGATCTAAAAAAGCCGGCGAAGCGGCTGTAGATTATAGGAGGCGGGGGAGGGGAGTGGGCGGGGCTAGAGGTTGGCTGAATTTAGGCATTTAGTTTTAGCATAGTAAAGAGGTCGAGCTTAGAAATGCGCTTATGGAAAGACTCTAGATTACACCTAGCATATGCCGGGGAGGAAGTAGGCTGAACCAGCGTGTAATTCCGGGAGGAGAAGTGGATTTTCATGATTTAGAACTAGCCTTTGAACGGAATGAACCATTCACCATCTATCTAACTCTGTTAAGAGTTATTTATTCATTCTTATACTTTTCTATCCCAAGTCAGGGAAGAGAGAGAGAAAGAGAGAGAGAGAGAGAGAGAACGGGAGAGAAAAGCGAGACAGCCTGATATCAAGGCTGTAGGAGCGAGAGAGAAAGAGAGACACAGGAAACCTAAAGACCTTCCAATTTTTCGCTTTGGATTTTCTGATTTGCTGTTGTTATTTTAATGAATAGTCACATCACTTTATTCAATCACTGCCGTACACAAAACTTGTTATTTCTCGTCGAACAGCATCACTGACGATGTACACCCGGTCGGGGGTAGCGACCTGAGCCCACCCGCCATAGTCATTGTCGAGCCTCACGATCAGCACTTCCCCATCAATCCGTGTGATCCGGTAATATACATTTCTATATTCTGGCAGCTCGAGTCTCGGGTAGTTTTCGAAGAATTCAGGACGAAAACCGTCATCCAGGACACTGAACGCTGCAACGATGACAGAGCGGACTTGGCGATTACCTTGAAGCCATTCAGCAACCACGAATTTTGCGTATTCGTCTATACGTGTGTCGTTATCGGGTTTTAGGTCTATCCAAATGGTTGGCACCTTCAGCCCCAAGTATTCCCATTCGAGCGTCGGGGAACATACTGTGATGGAATCGACGGATGAATTCAGGAACTCGACGACTTCTGGAGAAATCGAGCCCACCGGCTCGACCAATCTGACGCTTTTCGTAGTTTCCGCGTGTTTGTAGTTTCAGAAACCGGCAGTGCAATGTCGGCGCCGTGAACAATGATAGTTTTTTTGCTACGCAGGTCGATGTCGTGAGGCATGTGAGTTCCTAGCCGATAACTCCGGATCGTGGCATTGTGGAAGAGAAAGCCCCAACTGATATTATCAGGTTGGAACAAAAGTTCTGTCGCTGAGATTTTGTAAAGCTGGCTAAATTCTAGATAGCTCCATTCTGGACATACGGAGATGTCGTTTTGTAGCTCGCGGCTTGAACCGTTCCGGGTTGAGGAGGGTTCTGGGCCCTCAAAATCAAAAACGGCCGAGATACAGGCTCTGAAGTTTTCACAATTCTCGGTCATCCATTGTCCAATTTTGATGATCTCAATCTACCGATCATTACTTCTCGAGAGCCATCGATTGGCGTTAATGGTATCGCATGCAAATTGCTCTATCCAGTGATAACTTGCAAAAACCCTTTTTGGTAATTTTGTGAAAACTTTCTAGAGCCTGTATCTCGGCCGTTTTTGATTTTGAGGGCCCAGAACCCTCCTCCCGGAACGGTTCAAGCCGAGAGCTACAAAATGACATATCCTTTCAGAATGGAGCTGTCTACCATATTAGCCAGCTTTGAACAAAATCTCGGCGACAGAACTTTCGTTCCAGCCAAATAGATAACTTCTCATGCCATCTCCACCAATCGTAATCGAGATAAAAATCCCAATTTTTGTCACGACAGCTCTTCGCCAACTTCCAAATCGTCTTGGACGTTATGGCCGTCTTGCAGAAGGTTTTGATGTCCATGCTTTGGAGGATGCGGTGCTGGACTATCTGGGGAAACGCGGTGAAATCCATGTTCTGAAAAGTAAAGGTACTCAAGTGCAATTTCTTGCCAAAATTATCAGAAAATCGGAGGGCCAAGGGAGAGTGATCACCGAGAGAGTTGCGAAAGAGAAAGACACAGAGAGAGAGAGAGAGAGAGAGAGAGAGAGAGAGAAAGAGAGAGATAGAGGGATAGAGAGAGCGAAATGACAGGAGAATAGAACCAATAATATAAATTAAACCGACCATATCTGCCTTTTCGTCCACTTCCGGTTGCTCGAAGCCTTGCTTTCCCTGAAAATTCCCTATTAACGCCAGACAACCCACAAATTTGATAGACGACTGGTATTTCTGGTTTTTAAAAACCACGACCGAAGCTTTTATGAAAATGTACGTCGAAGCTACCTCGTTCGAATTTGTTGGGGGCGCTGGGATGTTAAGGAAGCCCAGGTTCGTAAGTAACTTAGCAAAACGGCCGTAAATGGCCGTCTTGCAGAAGACTTTCATGTAGATTATGGTTTGGAGGATGTGGTGTTGGAGCAACTGATGAAACTCAGTGAAATCCATGTTCTGAAATGTAAAGGTAATTAGGTGAAAATCTTCAAGAAAAAAATGGTGAGGAAGCGGCCGTTCAAGGTTGAGTACCTTCAACACAATTGCTAAATATCGCGGAGACAAGAGAGAGAGAGAGAGAGAGAGAGAGAGAGAGAGAGAGAGAGAGAGGATGAGAGAGGAGAGCAAAATGAGCGAGGGAGAGTAAGCGAGCGAGGGAGAGCGAGGGAAGAGAGCTAAATCACAAAAAAACTAGTAAGAACTTTAAGGATTGTAGATAATTCGCTGCATAAAATTGAAAGGTCAGCCTGACTACACCTGGGTAAAACGATTAAAATTAATCCCGGAGAAATTATGCAAACATGCCAACGACAGATGTTATCGGTTTTTATGCAGTCTGACCCCAAAAAAGTGGGCAGAATTTTGCTGTGTGGCTCGAGGGTATATTATTTTGAGAGAGGGAGAGAGAGAGAGAGAAACCAGAAATCAGATAATTTACTTCTTTTTATTTACAATAAATATATTTGTGGAGGTTTTGCGGCTCGTATTTGGCTGTTCCTTGACCCCCGTTGAGGTCAATTCCATGTTTTTCGGCCTTCGCAGGAAGATAATCGTCAAGATTCTGAAAACATATCCATTAGCTAGTTTGGATTGTACCGAATTTAAATTTTTAGTATAATATCAATCCCTGAAAAAAGTTTACTCACGAATTATAACGGCAATATAGAAAAAGCCCAATCTGGCCAACCATTAATGTGGTGAGGGTGGCAAAATGAGTGTCGAGGAATATTTGGGCCAATGTTTGGAGGAATTGCGCCGCCAGGATAATGAGGATATATACGCTTGAAGCGAAAACAAGCTAAAAACTCATTAACGTATCAAATACCGTGGCGTACCATTAACGAGAGGAGCAATGTAGAATTTTTTCTACGCGGTAGATTTCGAGATGCTAAAAAGAATAGAAAATTTTCAAAGTGTTCTCTAAGAACCGCAGCTAGCACATGCGCAAGTTTCCCTAGGAATCTTTACTAGCACTCCCTCACGCCAACTTTACTAAGAATCTCTGCTGGCATCCCCTTATTAAATTTTCTCAAAACCTCTGTTAGCCTCCCCTCCACACCTCTTCCCATAAATCTCTGCTAGCCGCCCTCATGCCGTCTTCTCTAAGAATCTATGCTAGCCTCTCAATCCACCCCTCCTTGCCTGAACACCAATTTCCCTTAGAACCCTTGCTTGCCAGCCCAAAACCTAACCTTTTTCAACTTGCGATAGGCCGCAATATCAAGCGCTGCCGTGTGAGAGACCAAAAGATCCTCAAAATACAGTATCCAGGTGCCGTATTGCAGGTTAAATTCGATGCCCAGCCGCAGTAGCAGAGCTATTGAGTACGGTATAAATAGCTGAAGATACGGAAACTTGAGCGCCAAATGGAAATATTGTCCGTCGAAGGCGAGGGCGATGAACCGACTGCAAAACTAGCGATTTCCCGAGAATTTTAAATTTTCGTTATTTTGAATTTGCTGTCATAATGCCCGATTCGAAAGTGTCGAAATTTCAGGCTGCCAAAATCCAAAATGCCTGCATTTCATAATGTCGAATTTCATCAGTCCAAAATTGCTAATTTTGAAATTTGCATATGTCGAAATTTAGTATGTAGAAATTTTCATATGTTGCAATGTTTACGAAGTTCTTAGTTTTCGGATTTTTTTGCGATTTACGGCATTCTGCATGTTGGAAATTATAGATTTTGACATTCTGAAATTCGGCATTTGATATCTTCGTATGAATTTCGACATCTTAAAATCTCTTCACTACAAATTTTTACATTTAAAAATCATTGCTAATGGAATTCACATAATTTTGCAGGGGCTTTACAGCGTAATGAACCCTTCCTTCCTACGCGTTGCAGCCCACGGCACGCGAAGTCCAGTGAAAAAGCTCCAGCACAAGGAAAAACAAAAAAACATACCCCAATGAACCATGTACTGGGCCATCCTGATTCCCGTCGACAATAGGGTGGTATTTGCATAACTTGTAATTCCCAAGCTCAAAACGGCGCGCGTGACATCATAGATCAAATTGCCCTGCGCAGAACCAAATATTGAGTAAGCATGCCGATCAAAATTTTGGGCAAGCTAGCGAGAACATTAATAAGTTTGATATTAATTAATACTAAGAAAGGCTCCACAACTTTTAGACAAGCAACGCAAACTTACATGCCCACCCAAAGCGTCAACTGCGTCGCGCTCTGAATGCGCGCAGCTGCCTCAGAAGCCAGCAGCAGCCTTGTTTTGTGATTTTTTAACAAGCGTTTTAGATACCTGACCGGCCATACAATCTTCTTATTAACCATTGTTAGATATACAGCTATCGGGTTGACAATTAGGGCAATTATATAAATCTAAAAAACCGCTGAAAAACGGCCTTTGTGCTTACAAAGGTGGTCGTAGTGTAATACATCCAGGTAACATATTTTGAGAATGCAACGTTATCCAATTGCACATCACCAATTTGGTACTGTTGAAGCCACTTCGACAGCGCGTCGACGCCAAAGATTGAGCCTAAATATAAGTTCGTATAAGCCCAAGTCTAAGCCTAAGCCAGAGTAGGAAAGGCCGAAGACTTTGCTTAAGCCCAAGCCTCGCTTATGCCCATACCGTTACTCAAGGTATCTGTACCCTAAAATCCCAAGCTTACCCAAGAATCCCGCCGTCAACAGTAGAACTTCGAAAACTTCCCCGAAATGACGGTAGCTTAACATTTTCTAGAGATCCTAATGGAAACTTTGGAATCGAGACCGAGTGCAAAAGTTTGTGGGGAGTTCTCAGGTTAATTTGAGCAGCTGGACCCTCGTTTTCTAAACGAGTGAAAATTGGAAGGACACTGAATGGGCTCAGAGTTCAGAATGAGCTTTCCGCTATCTGTCTCTCTCTCTCTCTCTCTCTCTCTCTCTCTCTCTCTCTCTCTTTCTCCCACTGACTCTCTATATCCTCGTGGAATAATTGACTAAACCGTATTCAAAGACCTTGCACGCAAAGACGATTTTTGGTCGAGAATTGTAGATCCTTGCATGGCCGTAGTTACGTAGTCGTGTCACTTCTTGCGGGCTTCCGAAGGAAAAGCAGGCTTAGAATCCTAAAAAATGTATCTAAGCCCTGGATAATCTTTCTTAAGAAACACGTAAGTAAAATCATACTTACCCATCCCATGCCAAAAATAATAGTGCAGCGAAAAAGTCTAGGGCCGCAATATCTGCGACTAGAAAATCTTCGAGATAGTCGAGCCAAGAATAGGCTTGGACGTCGAATTCGAGGAGGAACTGCAGAAGCGCGGCGATGAGGTACGGTAGTAGGAGCTGAAGATAGGGCAGTTTGAGAGCGAGCCCGAAATGGCGGCCTTTGAAGGATAGAGCGATGAAGCGCCTTGAAAATGGTAATGTACAGACATAGAGAGAGAGAGAGAGAGAGAGAGAGAGAGGAAGAGAAGATAGAGAGAGGCGAGAGAGAGAGAGAGAGAGCGCATGGGCATACAACCAACCCCGGTGACACCATATAATGCGCAATTCGAATACCATAAGGTAACGTCAATGTTAGCGTATTAACTTGAGAAGAAAAGGACATCAACCCTTCTATAAAATCTGGCCACCATCCGGTAGCCGACGTTCCCGGCCCCTTGAGGATGTCACTAGAAAAATTCGTATTCTCTCTCTCTTTCACTCTCTCTCCCTCTCTGTCTCCCTTGCTCTTTTCTCTCTCCAATTCTCTCTCTCGCTCTCTCTCCCTGACTTTCTCTCTCGCTCTCTATCCCTATCTCTCGTATTATCGCCCTTATGCTTCCGCTTTATTTACAAAAGTGATATTAAACGAAGGTTTTCGAGCAATATTTGGCGGTTCTCGCGTTACTGACGTCACAGAGATGGTCTCTCTCCTTCTTGGCCGGCGTAGAAATAATATGCTTAGGATGCTAAAAACATGTCTGTTTGTTTTGTAACTGATTACTGTAAGATTGTAAGATATAGACGTCCATATATGTGAGACCTACCCATCCCATGCAAGAAATAGAAATAGAGCCAGTTGGGTGACGGCCAAACTGGCGAGGGTTGCGATCTCATCTCCCAGAAAAATTTGTAATATCGACTGCAAAAACCGGGCAGCAACGATGAGAAGGATGTAGATGACCGACGAGAAGACCAGCGAAAAGGATGAGACTAAAATAACCGTGGGAAATTTTTACCATTACTCCTAGCATTTGCTGCGAGCTTCGAAAGTGCTGGGAGCGGCTGGTATGCTGAATATGCAAATTTCCACAAGCAAAATCCAAAAACTCACGGCTCTCAATTTTCGGTAGGCAAAAAAGTCTAGTGCAGCGATGTGCGATTTCAAGAAATCATCAAAATATTGGAGCCACGGGATTCGGAAGATGTCGAATTCGAGGGCGATTCTTAGGAGAATGGCGATGAGATACGGCATAAGAAGCTGAAGATAAGGCCATTTCAGGGCGAGACCGAAATATTGGCCGTTGAAGGCTAGTGCGATGAAGCGGCTGAATAAAAAAGTTGAAATCCTGTAGAATCTCTGCTAGCTTGCCATGCGGAAAAAGAAGAGAGAGACAGAGAGAGGAGAGCGAGTGAGAGAGGCAGAGAGACAGAGACAGAAAGCGTGCGTGAGAGAGAGCGACAGAGATGTGTGAGAGAGAACGAGATAGTGTGAGAGAGATAGCGAGCGAGGGAAACAAGGAGAGATAGAGAGCTAAAGGGAGACCCACCCTAAAGACACCAAATAATGGGCAATCCGAATACCGTAAGGCAACGTTACAGTATACGCAAAAAGATACACGAAAACTTCGATCATCTGCGCCAGAAAATTTGTCAGCCCTTCACTCTGCATGAACACGAGGTTTTGGTAGAAAATCCTAGAATTTTCCGTCGTAAGCGGAAAACCAGAAACCTACACCCCGATCCAAAAAGTGCCCTGGCAAAAGCACATTAATGTGCGGGTGGTTGCCTCGGAAATTAGGAGCAGCCTAAATTTGTGTATTTTGACTGAATTTAAAAAATTAAAACCATGACAATTTAATTTTTATAATAACAAAACTGTAATGTTGACGCTATTTACATAAAATTATGAATTAATTCCTTGTCACCCGTAAGCTACGGTATCGTTTGCAGTAACCTACCGTACTGGCCAAACGATTTTCTTATTAGTGGCAGTTACATAAATAGCGGCAGGATTAACAATAAGGGATATTATATAGATCTAAAAATTAAAAACTATGAAGCTAACAATATATAACTTACAAAATCGTTGGAATAAATGTAGATACCATCCGTTAGTGATAAAAATGTGCTACTATCTATGGAAACGCTGCTAATAGGCACTTGTCGTAACCACGCAAAAACGTAATCCATCAGGAGTACGGTGCCTAAATTAATAATTTAGTTTTTGGACAATACCAAACCGAAGAATCCAATCGTCAATACGACAACTTCAATAATTTCCAGATACCTTTGAAGGCGGAACATCTCTTACGACAGCTGGAAGTATTTTGGAGACCTATGCTTTTCCCTTAAAAGTTCTCCTCTTAAATTCCCATGGCAATTTCGGCCAATTTTGCGCGTTGTGTAGCCGAAAATTTGGGTGAAATTGCACTCTGGCCTCACGCTCATTTTTGAGCGCGGTTTTTAGCTGGAACTTTGGGATTCCCAGGAAGTTGCAAAGTATGGAAAATTCGGAAAATAGAGTCTGAAGATCTGCGGCTCAAAACGGCTTAAACCGCTCAAAAAAAACAAAAATTTTGTTTTGATGGTTTATCGAATGGCGGGGCAAAAATCCCGACAAGCTGGCGAAAATGCTGAAAAATGTTGGAACTCTAGAGCTGGGGGGAGGGTAAAGTAACGTCTAGCCATATTAAAATTATTACTTAAAATGGCGCGCCTTAAGCGACTCCAGGTGGCCATTAGAATGGAGGACAAGTTATGGGCATTCTGCATCGGCGATGGTTTTGTCGATTACTCGGTTATGGATTGCGGCATGCGCTACACGCGACGCGCGGGTCGCATTTTGTTGCAAAACACATTAGTAGTTTTCGGGGAGATCATGGCGTGCGCGTTGCGTGTCGCGGGGTAGAGTTCACAGCTGCGACAAGGTACCTTTTATAAGCTGTCTTCTTTGAAGGGTTAGGCTGTGGCGTTAATTTGCCTTATTCTCCACCTATTTTTATTCATGGCAATGACTTTTGGAATCATTTTCTGGGCCCTCTTGTTTGTTCTCCCTAGTCAACCTTAATGTACTTAAGAAACTAGGTCACGATGCCGGCAAATTCAAATGCATCTGCCCGCAAGGTGTCGCCACTGCATCTATCCTGCCTGGCAAAACGGCTTGCACACCTTCCAACTTATCGATTTAATAACATGTATACCTTTGTGGTTATGGCTTTTCCCTAATCCACGAGAAAGGCCAGTTGCAAAATCTGCTGCGTTTTTGGTGTTTCTTTTCCCCTCTTACTTTTGGCCTCATGTTTTCAAAAACCTCCAAAAAGTTAATGTGAAGCAGTTCAGAAAAACATGCCAAATCATCGTGCTCGGCCAAGCGGAAACGATAGCAATAGTTGGTCGTTCTCCGATTTTTTCGACCTTCTTGCTGCGTCACTTACGACCCCGGGCGCCCTCAACATCCCAGCGCCCTCAACATGCTCGAACGAGGTGGCGCTACTTTTCGTTACAAATTTGAATTCGCAGGAACAAAATTTTAGGGGTCGAGAAAGATCAGAAGAATTTTCAGAAAAGCACGCTTTCGAGCGGCCGGAAGTAGTGGCAGCGGCAGCGCGCAAACTTTTTTCCCCGGTCGACTTTAAGGATTCAGATTTGGTAAGTTCTTCAGATGATTATTGGTTCAGGTTCTCCCCTCCCTCTCTCTCTCTCTCTCTCTCTCTCTCTCTCTTTATGGCCTCTTTATCTCGCTCTTTCTCACTCATCTTCGCCGCTCGCCCTCTCTCACCCGTTCTTGCCCTCATTCTCTCGTTCTTGCTCTCTTTAGAGCTCTCACTATCTCGCACTCTCCCACCGTTCTTACCTCATCTCTCTTCTTCTCGCTCCTCTCTCTCTCTCTCCTCTCTCTCTCTCTCTCTCTCCTCGCTTCCCCTTCTATCTTTATCATACACAAAACACAAAATAAAACTTTCATTTCAGACATTCGGCTTCATCGAGCGTCTGCCCCACCAAATGAAGCGCTTGCTCATCACCTCCTACCTGGGCGATGACCTCCCTTCTCTGATCCAATTCTCACTGACCAGCAAAACAAACTGGCTCCTCGTCTGCAGCTGTCCCCGTCGCTTCCTCGAGGTGGAATTGACATCATCAGGCTGTGCGATCGTCTACCACGGCCGAAGCAAGCATTATCTCTATGATGAGCGTTTCTGGGGTCCGCTTTTCGAAGGATCCGAAGTCTCTCGTCTACGCCTAGACGATGCCAATCGTAGGCTGCCCCCACTCCATGTCGACTCCCTGGATATTGAAACCGCCGATCTGTGCACCGTTGAAATCCTCAAAAAGTACCTGCCGAAGAGCGGGAAATACCGGGAGATCCAGCTAAGCCTGGAAGTTTCTGGAGAGATTTCGGATGAGTTGGTCAGTTTCGTGCGAGACTCCGCCGAGCAGCTAGCGTGCCGGGTTCCGGGCTATCAGTTGCATCTGTGGTACAAGGAATCCTTCCGGCGGTTCCAAAATAAGCGTCTGCGGTTCCATGTCGTTAATGGCTGGTTGGTCAATAAAGAATTGGGGCCCTTTCATCGTCTTTTGATGAGGGAATGGATCAAGGGTGGAAGACATATCGAATCGATCACGTTTTCTTTCGACGAGCGCACCGCGCGCAACATCGCCATCTGGAAATCAACCCACAAGGGGTACGACACGAAATATATCGAAGAGGACGTCGCTGTGATTACAGGCCCTCACCGGCGAACCATATTTTCACTATTTGTGGAGGAAAAAGATAAGGAACAAGAAAAGCTGAAGATAAAGTGGGAAAATCACGGGCGTCGCCCGAGAAGCGTCTTCGAGGGGGTGAACAATTTTCTTTCAAGGCCGGTAAGTTCTACGTTCTCGTCTCACATTTTCTTTCTCTCTCTCTCTTCTCTCTCTCTCTCTCTCTCTCTCTCTCTCTCTTCCTATCCCGCTCCCTTTTTCCCTTGCTCTCGCATTCCATTCTCACCACTCCTACTTCTCTCGTCAGGACGCCATGCTGCGGAAGTGGAGGCCTCGGGGTCCAGACGTCGAAGATCCGTGGAGGTTTGCCCATCTCTACCCGGCACTTGATGAGACTTCAACGAAGGTATTGTCGATTGAAACATTTCTAAAAAGTTGAATAACGATATTTCAAAAAATCACACATTTGGCTGGACTCGCAAAATAGCGGGCTGTCTGGCGTTTATATGCAATTTTTAGAAAAAGCACGACTTCGAGCGGCCGTTGGTCGACAATAAACGTTCAGATTTTGTAAGTTAAACGTCTCGTCTCATTCTCTCTCCCTTTATATCTATCTCTCTCTATCTCGCTGTCTCTCCCTCACACAATCATAAGAAACAAATTTCAGACAATCGATTTCTTCGAAAATCTGCCGGACCCAGTGAAGCGCCAACTCATCCCCGGCCTCCTTGACGACCTCCACTCCCTCGTCCAATTCTCCCTGACCAGCAAGGCCAACTGGCAACTCATCTGTAACAGTCCACGTCGCTTCACCGAGGTTGAGCTGACTCTCTGCGGCACCTGCGCCATGGTCTTCCATCGTCGAGCCAGGCGCTGTCTCTACAACAAGCGCTTCTGGGGCCCGCTCCTTCAAGGATCCAACGTTTCGAAGCTACACTTAAAATACCCCCAGAATTTTGACCTGCCACCACTTCATGCCGATACGCTGTCTATCACATGGCTCAGCCCTTGGACCGGCGCGCAACTTGAAAAGTACAAGCCAAAGACCGGGAAATTCCAAGAAATCCTTCTAAGTAAACCCCGCGCCATCCGACTCCCGATTGCTCAGGATTTCATCGATTTTATGCGGGACTCGGCTGCGTCTACCACAATCACATCTCGTTAATGCGCAAAATAAAATTTCGACGTTCTGGTTTTCGACAAGGTGAAAATCGACAAATTGAAATTCCAAAATGAATTTTTGGTGAAGTGAAATTGCGAATTTCAAGACGCAAACTCGCGCACAAAGCGTGAAAGGAAGAGAGAGAGAGAGAGAGCGAGAGGGAGAGAGAGGGAGAGAGAGAGCGAGAGATAGATAGTGATAGACAGAGCAAGATACAGAATTGTCTGAATCACTCGAAATCACTAAACCCGTGATTTATTGGCAAGCGTAATCGTATTCTTCGTGGCTTTTCGATCGATATTCCCGGCAAATTTTGTGACGGAGGTTACTGATACCGCATCACTTTTCTTTGGTCGCCGTAGGAAGAGTAGGCTGAGGATTCTAAAAAAAGCTATTATATATTGTTCTATAATAGAAAATTAAAGGTAGAAATTTTACAAAGCTAAATATTACCCATCGTACGCCAGGAATAGGAACAGCGCCAGTTGGGTGACGCCCAGGTTTGCCAGGCTGGCGATTAAATTGCCGAGGAATATTTGGACAATAGTTTGAACTAATCGAGCAGCAATGATCAGGAAAATATAGATTACTGACGAAAAAACGAGCTGAAAGTTGTAGATATTCAGGGTCGAAGACGTTTGACGTAGTCAAGTTTGCGCAATTTATAGCTCTTAAAAAAATAAGACTACTTAAACCCACCATTAATCCCAGTGGTTTCTGTGAGCTCTTGGACTTTTGCGACTTCGCAGTGTGCTAAAATCCACAAAAGTTGGCTAGTTTTACCGTACTGACTTACAGCTCTCAACTTTTCGTATGCAAAACAGTCTAAGGCCGCGATATGGGCTATCAAAAAGGGGTCAACATAGTCGAGCCAATCGACGGGGATCGTTTCGAACTCGAGGTTGACCCGCAGAATCACGGCGATAAAGTACGGTATGAAGAGTTGTAGATAGGGAAGACGGAGGGCCAGCTCGAAATAGCGACCGTTGAAGGCCAGGGCGATGAAGCGTCTAGAAAAGTTGGATAAATAGAGAGAGACAGAAGGAGAGAGAGAGAGAGAGAGAGAGAGAGAGACAAAGAGCGAGACAAAGAGAGAGACCAACCCGAGCGAAATAAAATAGTGTGCAATCCGAATCCCGGTAGGCAACGTAATGGTATAAGTATAGATCGCTACCGATATGCTAATAAAAGATCCTTCGACTGATAGCTCATCGCTGCTAGAGGTTAAGGAAAATCCGCTGAAATTATTCCTTACACTCCGATCCCTCCAATCGCTCCTCTCTCTCTCTCTCTCTCTCTCTCGCTCTCCCTCTTTCTCTCACTTACGCAGTGAGCAGATAGAGCAGTTGCCCCAGACACATCAATGTACGAAATGCCGCCTCGGAAATTAGGAGCAACCTGGAATTTGCATATTCATCCGAGAAGTTGAAAAATTTCACTTACCGTATCGGCCAGGCAATTTTCTTGTTCGAAATCGTGATATAGATGGCAATTGGGTTGACGATGACTGAGATTATGTAGATCTAGAGGTTTCGATTAATTTGGCTCGTCGTGAGAAGTATAATAGGACGTATTCGACCCCTTACAGCTTACAGCTAACTGATAAACTTACAAAATCTGTAGTATAGGTGTAGATTTTGCCATATATGTCCAAGTATTCGCCAATGTCCATCGGGACACTGCTGACTTCAACTTTACGCAACAGCAGGAAAACATGGCCGGAGAGCGTATTAATTGCTTAAAAAAGTATATGAGTTGTTTATTTATACCGATGCTCTTACCATAGAAGAAAATCGTCAACACCACGACTGCAATCAATTCTCGATATTTTTGTAGAAGAGCCCACATTTTAGCGACTGGCTATCTTAGAACCATAACACTTCTTTCGAACCTGAATTTGAAGAAATACGCGTGTTAATTTGTGGGATAAAGTTTTGCTTCTTAGTCGAAAGTTGCACGTGGGCTGTGGAGATTCCAGATACAACGAGAGTGAGTGAGAGAGAAAGAGCTAGAGAGAGCGAGAGAAAGAAAGAGAAAGAGACAGAGAGGAAGACAGAGAGGGAGAGAGAGGGAGAGAGAGCAAGTCAATCAGGAAAGCTCAACCACGCTGTTTGATGAGCTACTGCTCAAGGGATCGATAGGCCAAGACCGATCGCAGCTAGTCGTGGCTAGGTCTAAAGTTCAACATGCCGTCGGACTAGAAATTATTTGTTACGAAGAAGCAAAGAACAGCAAAAATCTGCTGATTCGATTCCGTCAAGCCGTTGTTCCCGTTGATGGGAATCTGCGATCGGTTTAGGCGTGAATTCACACGGTAATTGGGCTGGAAACAGGGCCAAGATATCAAAGACCGCGAGGGGGGAACTTTTAAATTAATCTTTAATAGATAATTATATTGGGGGAGGACGAGGAAACTCTATCTCTCCCTCTCACTCTCTCTCTCTCTCTCTCTCTCTCTCTCTCTCTGTAACCCTTTGTCTCTGTTAGACCCGTGCTTATTAACACCGATAATATTTTGCGATTTCTTTCTGTCGGCATTCTTAACCATTTTCGAAGCGGAAGTCACTGATATGGCTTCACTTTCCTTCGGTCTTCTCAGAAAGAGCAGGCTTAGGATACTAAATTAACAAAAAATTAACATATTTACGCTCGATCTACTTGCCCATCATACGCCAAAAATAAGAAGAGCGCCAGCTGGGTGACGCCCAAATTCGCAGCGCTGGCGATTTCGGGGCCCAGGAATATTTGAGCTATGCTTTCGGCAAGCTTGGCGATCAGGGTTAAAAGGATGTAGATGACGGATGAGAAGACGAGCTGCAATTTTAAGAGTTTCAAGTAAAAATGTCTATTTAAATTTACCATTAATCCCAGCGGTTTCTGGAAGTTCTTGAATTTTTGCGATTTGGTTGTGTACTAAAAATAAGTTTTCAACTATTGAAACGACTAAATCGAAAGCGAGAGGTGGAGAGAGAGCGAGAGAGCGTGAGAGAGAGAACCCACGGCCTTCAGCTTCTCATATGCAAAACAGTCGAAGGCGGCAATATGCGAGATCAAAAAACTATCGACATAGCCTATCCAGTTGGCGTCGAAGAGGTTAAATTCCAGACTAATTCTGAGGAATACCGCAAGAAGGTACGGTATAAGGAGCTGAAGATAGGGGAGCCGGAGGGCCAGCTCGAAATAGCGCCCGTTGAAGGCGAGGGCGATGAAGCGTCTATAAAAGTGGGATATCGCGAAGGAAAGAGAGAGAGAGAGAGAGAGGAGAGAGAGAGAGAGTTGAGAGAGAGAGGGAGAGAGAGACACCTACCCAAGCGACACGAAATAATGAGCGATTCGGATACCATACGGTAGTGTTAATGTATAGGTATAAATGACTGCCGAAAATACAATAAAAGAATCATGGCGAGGTGTTAGAGCCAGTAATTGCGCTAAATCACTAAAAGAAATTGTTGTGGCCATTAAAAAAAAAGAATTCTTACGCGGATACCAGGTAAACTAATTGTCCGATGCACATCAAGGTTCGGGCGGCAGATGCGGATATTAAGAGAAGCCTGAAGAGGATTGAAGGGTAGAGGGAGAGCAGAAGAGAGGAGAGAGAGAGAGAGAGACAGAGACGAATTTTAGCATTTCCTGAAATTGACTGACCGAATGGGCAAAGCAATCTCCTGATTAATCGCCGTCACATAGATGGCAATAGGATTCACGAGGATTGAAACGATATAAATCTAAATCTGGATAGTTTACATAATAAGTGAAATCAACGCGTTTTTTGTCCGATAATACGTACAAAATCGTTTGAGTAGAGATAGTAGAGTAGGGGATGAATCAGCATATACTTCGTAATATACGGTGGTATTAATATAGATGCTACTGACCCGTATCTGCCCTAACCAGCCAAACCCGTAGGTCAGCAGGGTAAATGATCCTGAGAACTATTGAATCACACTTGATTTTACTTGTATTACCAAATATTGCTGTGGTTAATGCGATGACGACGATAACTCCTTGAAATCTTTGTAGTTGCCACATCCTTGTCGAATTCTAAAGGTCATAATTCATCACTAAATAGGCTGCGAACGCGCTTCAAAATTGGGTAGCAAACGGGAAGGTATAGGAAAACTGGTATATTCGGCATAGATAATTACCAGGAAAAATTGCGCGGAGATTTTGTCGCAATGACAAATTTTAACGCGAATGTTCATAAAACTGCCAGGTACGGCACTGCAAAGTCCGGGGATTGAAATTGAATTCCTGGCCGCGCCGATATTTTTCTCTAATCGAATTTTTATCAAATGAGTGTCTATGCACTCGCCGCTGGATTGCACGGTGATCCGATCCAATGTACCGGAGGTTGGGCCAGAGATCTTAATTGTATACGAATAAAAATTAAAAAAAATGTTATTTTTAGGCATTTGAAAGGTTTAACCATGTTTTGTCAGTAATAATTGAAGATAATATGATTCTAATAACATTTATACGGAATAGAAGTTGGTGAAAAATATCAATAGGAGTTTCCCGTTTTAAGTACCCAGAAGTCACGATGCCGTATCAACCCTTTGACTTTCGTAGAAACATCATTGTAAGAAGCCTAAAAATCGATACCAATCCTTTCTATCCATTTTTTCCTACCCGTCATAGCCTAAAAATAAGAAGAGTGCAAACTGCATGACAAGAATATTGACAATACCGGCTATGTTAGAGCCGAGGCATACTTGCAGAATAGTTTGGGGAGACGAGCACCAATTGTCATCACGAGATACACAACTGACGAGAAAACGAGCTAAAATAAGCTTATAAAATCATGAGAACATTGTTTTTGCAAAACTTCGATTATTTCAACGAATTCAAAAAGGGCGAAAGTTTTCAAAGAAATATATAAAAAATTATACCATTAAACTCAGCCGTTGCTGCGTGGTGCGCGTTTTGCTTGCTTTGCTGGTGTGCTAAAAAGCAATAGGCTTAAGCTTAGGTAGAGGCTTAGGCTTGTACTTAGGCTTAAGCTTACGCTAGTTTTAGGCATAGGCTTAGGTTTTAGCATGGACTTTGGCTACAATCGACTCCCTATTACTTTTCAAGGTATTGTCAAGCCACAAACATACCTCTCTAAACTTCCTATAAGCGAAAAAATCAAACGCCGCAACGTGCGACATTAATAGATCGTCGAAGCGCTGGGACCAGTCAAGGGATTCGGGAAAGTAGGCGATGAGAATCCGAATTACTACCGCTGCGAGGTACGGTAAAAGTAGCTGTGCATACGGCCATTTCACGGCCAAATGAAAGTAGCGCCCATCGAAAGCCACGGCTAGGAAGCGGCTGAATTTGTGCATCAATGAAATGTGAATTGGAGCATATCGTTCGACTATTTTAATCCATTACCTCAGCAAATCCCAGGGCTCGGAATTTGTCTAAACCTAGCTAAAAACCTTAAAAATCCTTTTTAATGATTTACGATATATCGATTACGACGAAATTCACGAATATTTTTGCCTTCAACGACTCTTGAAAACACCAACCCAAATGAAATCAAATAATGGGCAATCCGGATCGAATATGTCAAGCAGTAGGTGTACGAATAGATCCACATTGTCTTTCGAATCACCTCGACCCAAAAGTTCATCCACCAGAGGTTCATGGCCTTCAGGGCTTGCGGGTAAAAGCCGCTGGGAAATTACAATAGAAAGGAATTACTGGATCCCTTACACCCCCAGAGAATAGCCGAGTTGCCCGATGCATTGGCAGGCACGACTTGCTGCTTCAGAGATCAGGAGGAGTCTGAAATAATTATTTAAAGGCATAGGTACCACCTATGAAACATCTAAAAACAAGCTTATTTATTTTATTTTGTTTGTTCGTATATTTACACCTTTAATCACTACTAACGCTTAAGCAATAATCGTTAATTTCCCTCACCTAACCGGCCAAACAATTTTTTTATTAGACGCCGTTACATAAATTGCGACCGGGTTAACGAGAATCGAGAAAATATATATCTAAAAAAATTCATCAGAAAATTTATTAAAGGAACATTTAAGCGGCAAAAATGAAGAACTATATGTATTTTCTAAGCTGACCCGCTACACACAACTCGGCCGCAACCCACCCACTTTGCAGCTCTTACCAGGTATGTCGAGTAATCCTGCAACCCATGGGCCAGCGCGGTAAAAAAGTCGGTGTCCATTCGGATTACAAGAACTTGGAGCGGCAACGACCATTCGTAGATGCAGTCTGTCACGAGGACGGCTCCTCAAATTTATCACATTTGGCGCAATAAAAAAAATTAGGTACGATTTTACACCTTAGAGATATGTTTTTAAAACGTTAAACGTAAAACGTAAAATATGAAAATTAAAGTAAACGATAATTCAGCGCTTTTCTATAATATTTTTTGACCTTTTTTGACGTTTTCAACATATTTTTTAAAGGGACGGGCAAGTTAGGACCATTTTTTGGCACTGAACGCTTTATGGATATTGACGCGCCCGCGACACGCAACGCACACGCCATTAGACCGCTTTGATACAAAGGCCCAATTCCCAGATCAGTAGAGTGTGGCTACGCGAACTTCAACAACATCGCTTGAGATTCCTGAAGGTTGCGACATATTCATCACAGCAAGACGAACGCGTTGGAGCATACATACGGTAGAATAGCTTGTTTTAACGATACCCACGAATCCTTCGACCACCTGCCTCTGAACGTTCACAGGTCAATTTCCATCCACAGGCGTCAGCGGATATTCTGTGTTTGATGGGAAGCGATTTAGATAAGACACCCAGGGTGTGTATCGGGCCGCGCGCTGTCGTAGCGGAGAGAAGGTTACAGTCACGAATTTTTCAGGGATTACCGTACTTTCTGGATCTTTACACCTGCTGGGCTATTATTTCGTGCACTTTCTGTTGGAAGGGATTTGCTTTGATTTGAGGCAAAATGTTGAAATGTCCCAGTGAATCCGATGGAATTTTCCAAAGCTTAAAAATTAGCTTTTACATTGGCCAGATTTTTCGATTCCCAAGCTTAATTTTTAAATTAGGCGGGCAAAATTGCCAGACGTCAGCAATCGCCTGGTCCCGAGGCGTCAGTTACGGTAAATCCAGCATCCGGCGCGGTATTACTGATATTTTCCTAATTTCAGGGATTAGAGGGCCGCGATGATTTTTTGGGTATATGGCGTCGGTTACTTTTGCGTTTGCAAATTAGAAAGATTTGGAAACCGGAATGCAGTTTTACTCTGTTTCTCTCTCTGCTCCCTCGCTCTCGTACAATACTAGGAAACTCTACTTGTGGACCTATTACCTGCTGTAAAATGCTGCAAACGGGAGAAAAGTTGTAATCCCAGCAAATACATTTGCCTGGGAATCACTTACAATCCGTTCTCAACCCCTGGCTGATTATCGATGGGAAAACGTCGCCGAATTATTCAGTGCGCTTAGAGTAGTTTTCTGTCAGTTCCCCAATCTCCATCGAGGCTTGATTTGATGTGTGAAAAGCAAAATCGGCTAGGCTTGTTTGGCTTGGTCAGGGCACTTTGATAGAAAACTCTATTTGGGACTATGGAAATTTATCTTATCGCTTGCCCAACAACAGAAATTGTAAGATTTGGAGATCTTGGACTTCTGGGCGATTCTCGAGGTCTTCCCGTAGTTGTGGATTGTAGTTCACTTTTCTTCGGTTTCCGCAGGAAAACGATGGCCAGGATCCTGAAAAATCGAAAACTTGTATGTATGTGCGTTGTAGCTTATAGCTTATATTTGGTGAGTTTGGGTTTAGGGGTGCTGTTTTTTAGTCTAATTTGCTAGCTTGTCGTTTATAGCTTGTCCTTTGACGCGTGTCATCTGTAGCTGTCTTTGTAGCCTGCATTTTGTAGCTTGTAGCTGGCTTTAGTATAGTTTATGCTTCCAGTATGCTCTTTTGGTCTGTAGTTTATCGTTTGTAGCGTGTAGTTGATCGATAGTCTGCAGTCTGTAGCTTGAACTTACCCATTATATGCCAGAAATATAAATCAAATCCAGCTGATTTAGCAAGGCCTCTCCTAGCGATGCGATCTGGGGACCACAAAATACGTCCAGGATCGATTGGAGGAGCTGCGCGGCCAGGATGACCAACACGTAAAAAAACGGAAGAGAACAAGAGCTGAAAAATGTAATAGCAGACTAAGGTAATTCTATTAAATATACTAAAAATTGGACTAAAATATTTAGAAGAGTTAATGGCAAAACTCACCATTAGCCCGAGCAGCATCTGGGAGTTCTTCGGTTTGCTGGCCTTTGAGGCGTGCTAAAAATAACAGAAATTTTGTGTGCTTTAATATGTGTAATTTTAACGGATACAGTAGTATTGAAAAAAATGCAAAAATTGGTAAACTAGGTTATTTTCAAAGCTTCGATAATTGCTGTAATCTTCGTTCAAACATTTTGGTTTGCTGGACTTTTGGTCGGTGCTAAAAGGTCTTTTTGCGGCGTGATTTAGTTGTGACTGTTTTTCAATGATTGGTATATCCAATACCTCACATTTGGTGAGGTACGGTAACTGCAAAATGTAATATATACGTCGAAAACCTGCCACTTGCAATTCCCGATACGCACAAATATCCAACGCGGCTGTCAGCGACACCACAAAATCCTCAGCATACAGTAACCATTCACCGTAGTCGATTTTCAATGCTAAGCCAATCCACAGTGCAAACGCAATCGAATACGGTATGATAAGCTGCAGATACGGTAGTTGGAGCACCAGATGAAAATACCAAGACCAAAGGAGAGCTGCTACAAAGTATAAAATGGTTTTTTCAAAAAGTGTAAGGTATAGTTATAGTGTTACCCAAATGATATAATATACCGGGCTAGCCGGATTCCGAAGGGTACGGTAGCTGTGTAGCCATATAAAATTGCACCGACATCAATTAATTTCTTGAGGGCATTTGACCAACAAAAGATTGCCGGATGGAAGTAGGTATTGGAAAACCACACTGAAAAATCAAAAATTGAAGTTATTGCGTTCTAAAAAATATTCGTATAAACCCAAATTGAACACGTCATAACTTTGTAAAAAATTAATACGTGGAAAAATCGAATTCCCTAGAACTCACAGTGCAAGCTTTAAAAAGTTCGATTATCAAAAACAGATGGCAGTCCATGCGACCGCTTGCGGAAATTAGTAAAAGCCTGGAATTAGCATGTTTTTTTGCAGAAAAATTACAAAAAATTTGTAGCATCTAAATTTTTTTGGTAAGTTATCGGCCAAAATGATACCTTACAGGCCAGGCAACCTTTCTATTCGCTGCCATCAGATAAATAGCGATCGGGTTGATGAGCAGCGAAGGAAATAAATCTAAATTATACAATATGATTTGATCGGTAACAGTACACGCCTCCAAAACATCAAAAGTCTCCTTTTCACCCACCACACTCGTCACCCCCAAATCGACCACATTAACAAAATCCACAAAAGCTGAGCGATCCACCGCAATCCTCGCAACCTCATAGCCGCGAAACCAATCGGAGAATAGATCCGTAAGAAATATAGACCCTAGAATTATATGTACAATTTTTCAAGCTCATTTTACCAAAAAACGCGGAAGCCAGCAGCAACACTTCAAAGATCTCGCGGAAATCTTTGGCGCGAGGCATGGGGATAATGAGAGCCTGTAAGGGCTGGAGTACCAGTAATTTCACTAATCGCCGGGGATTCCAATAATTCGGCAACGGTCCCCAGTGAATTTCGGTAATAGGCTGCCTGGTGGGGATGTTACTTCGAATGATGATCAATTTTGCGTGGGATTTTTAGGAAGTACAAGGTGCGAGCCTTTGGTGAAGCGTTTTAGGGGGAAGTAGGGAAACCTAGAACCGCATCAAAGTCGAGGATACATGGGAGCGGCGCTGCAGATATTTACGCGAAACTGTTTCAACGTTTAGTAAAATCCCTACAAACTACTTTGCTCAGTTTACTAGCTACGATTTGCGCCACTTTACGGCAGCGGATTGATTTTTAAGGTATTTTTTACAATGATTTGGAGAGGCGCGCACTGCGACTACACTACGCTCCAACTGACGCTTTTAAGCTCCGCGCAGATCGCTTGCTGGGGTATTCTCCCGTAGGAACCACCTACAAAACGTTTGTTCGCACGTCGTTAGGTGTGGCGCATAGCTATCCAGCACCAGCCACCAGACCCTAACACCCGGGACCAGAATCCAAACATTATTAACTCCTTTATTATCTTGCACTATGCGTCGGGGGGATCCCTGATTTTACTTGGTGCTCCTGCACTGTATTAATCGTCATTTCCTGCTGCTTCGGCCGGCGTAGGAAGATGATAGAGAGGATTCTAAACTTTCGATTTTTTTTAGAGGCACAACTACGCTACGCTTCCACTTACGCATTGTACGTTCCAAATAGGGAATAACGCAATCTGCCGACGGCCGGCTGGCCAACAAGCGCGAGCTGTGGACCGAGGAAGATGTGGATTAAGATGTTGAGGGCTTGGGAGAGTAGTGAGACGGAAATGTATGAGCCGGAAGACCTAAGTAGTTGAAAAAATGGATTATGGATGTTGGCTCATAGGATCGACAATCAAATTGATATTTGAAATTCTCATTTGTCATTTTCCCTCAAAATTTCTTTAAACGAAATTCCTCACCCATTTTTGCCAAAAACATTTGGCGATTCTGTACGCCTAGAAGCCGATAAAAAGTGCTAAAAATCATCAAATTAAAGAGGTCAAATGTTTATACTCTTAAGCCATGAGCTTCCTGTAAGCCAAAAGTCCATTGATGCCGATTTTGAGTGTATATATCTTCTGGTTGTAATACGGAAACGGAGCTCAGATCAATGTGGAAAACACTTGTTATCGGAGGAATAGGGATAAGTTGTACGGTAGGATCAGCGCGACGTAGGGGAACTTGGGCGCGGGGCGGAAATATCAGTCGCCCAATGAGAGGGCGATGAAGCGACGGAAATTTTGGAAAACTTGTTAGACCAACGTTTAGGCTTAGGGTTGATCCACGCGTAAGTTTAAGCCAGCAAACTATTCTGGGGTCAGTCGTAATATTAGTTTTTGTGTCAGGCTTTAAAGCCAGCCATCATCTTCTTCTCATTTCTTTCCTCTCTCTCCTCCCCTCCCACTTTTCACCCGAATTGGGGGATATATGATTGCAGCCAGATTTGTCCCTGAGCGATAAGCTCTACTGTATTTTCCCGCCAGTTTAGACCTGTTAAGCATAATACACAGTGTCCAAGACCAATCTCTTGAATAAGCTCATTCTGGTCGTCGTGCAGATGTTAACAGAACACTAAACAGGGTATTAATATCCTACTATATGATAAAAATAGTGCCTGGGGGTGTGTGAGTGTGTCCGTGCCACTTTGCATGCAACTTCCGTCACAAAACTTGTGGAGTAGTACCTCAAGAAGGGGGGGCGGAATAGTGATGTTATACCTCATGAGGTGGGTAATGACCGTGTGGACACCGCGCACGCATAAAATGTTCAAAAATTGGGTAAGTTCCCTAGAGTAAATTTAAGTTTTTGGCGAAAAAATCGATGCCCTCTTTTGTTAGAAATGAATTAGCATATTCGGAAGTTACGGTACTATGGTAGTAAGAGAGGTCGCGCAGCCATTTTTGTCATCGAATGCGTGAATTATGCAAAGGGCAGAAATCATGGGATGTGATTTCCATAGGTTAAAAGTTTCGCAAAGCGGTTTTTCAACCCTAAGTTAGGTCTAAAAATACAAAAGTTATTGAAAATTTTTGTATGCTAAAGATATTATAGGAAAACTTCTTCATTCCGCCAAACAAAAACATCTGGCTCAACGACATCATGAAGCGTACGAACGCCTCGGAGATATATAGTTTCCGGAAAATTATCCTCAGTACTAATTTTTATACTCTGAAAACAACCAGTAAAATCGTTTCAAAGGCAAACTGTAATGTAACCTACCTTACAAATTGCAGTTTTTGCCATCCTGATGCCAGCGAACCTCAAAAGTTACTTACCGGACTGGCCATGCCACCATGCATGATTTACAGCCACGTCGGGTAAGAAGAATGTCGGATCTCGTTATAATGGATATAAATTGGACCTTAACGCAACGTACGCGCTTATCAACCCGCTGACGTTACCATGACGGTCGTATTGTTATATAAGAAAATTGACCTAAAAGGTCTGTGTCCCATCATCCAGATAAACATTGCTGACGATTTGGTAATTCTAGCTTTGCGATAGTTGGAGATCACGAAGAAGGGCGGGCTAAAGGAATGTGACGTAGTTCCGGAGATGCCCGCACCAAATATCACCAGCGTCGTAACGATAAACCTCATAGATTTCTAGCGTATTTTCGTGGTATATTCATGTTTTCAAAATAAACGTGGAAGAATTTGGGGGGATACCATCGGTTGCCGCTCAAATTTTTGCTCCTACGGGTGTTGTGGGTTGTCGGCCAGGAAATTCATCTCGTGTTGCAGCGAAGGAGGTAAAGAGCGCACTTTATATCTTGTGGCTTTTCACTTCCTGGTATCAAGTGGTACACGTTTATTGATGTATTACGCACTAATGGGAACGAAGAAACGGAAGTTGGGGGTTGAAAATTTGTGCTAACTCAAAGGGCTTTAGAAGCAGGATCTTGTGCATTATTGGGGTTACGCCCGCCTAAGCCTAAGTCTAAGCCTAAGCCTACGCCTAAGCCTACGCCTAAGCCTACGCCTAAGCCTAAGCCAAAGCCTAACAACGACTCTCTAGCGCTACGTGACGCCACCGCTCGCGTCGAACATGGGCTTGTTTTTGGAGATGTTTAGCTCGAAAGCTCGCCAAACCAAGCTCGGGGGCTTCGCTTCAACTCAACATTCGCAAGCCGAATTCTCGCCAAACTTCCGCTAAAATCCGAAAGTGTTTATTTTTCGGCACGGTCTGCACGTTGCTGGGAATCAGTAACTGTTTCTTGGTGTGCCAGACGCTTGAAATAATTCGTTAGTTCAATTGTTCACCAGAAATCCCGTAACCTAGAAAGTAGAATTTCTCACTTGCAAATTTACTCTTAAAAATCCCACGCAAATCTAGGCCAATTAGTGAGGATTTTTTGAGGGAAAAGCACAGGTCAGTGGGAGAGTGAGAGGGGAGCAAAGCTGTCTTTAAAACGTAGGCTTAAAATGGTTAGCTTGAGCTGCCTAGACTTAGGCTTAGGCTGATCTGGCCAAATCAAGGAAATCAATCAATATTTATTCTCCGCCGGCGAACCATTCACCATCGCCGAATTCTCGAGCGCCGTGCTAACTTTTCCATTCACTCGCTTCGCACGGTCGCAAAAAAATTATCATCAAGATTCTAAAAGTTAAAAACTATCGATATTGCTGTTTCCCCCTACCCGTTATACGGTCGAAACAAAAATTCGGCCACATCGTACACGACCAGCCCGGCCAGCAGCGCGACCTGTTGGCCCAGTGATAGTAAAACAATTTGTTAGGCTAGTTGCACTAATAGTGTTGCGATAATGTAGGCTCCAGAAGACCATAAAAGCTAAAGAAGATGTGATTTTTATAACACAATCTAAAAACAAACCATTTTCGACAGCGATAGCGACAGCGAAGTGAGAATTTGACCGTCTAACGGAGGATATGGTGTGCTAAAAATAAAATTTTAATAGGTTAAAGCCACCGTTACCGCTTTGAACTTTTTATGCGCAAAATAGTCCAACGAGACCGTTTTTGCTAGTAACAGCAGCTCGAAATAGCGTACAGAGCTGCCGAAATCCAACCCAAAAACCCGGGCCATTAGTAAAGAGAGGTATTTCGAGGGGAGAAGCGTTTAGAAAACTTGAAACACTGTTTAAAATGTTGAAATTTGGCCGAAATAGCTCATTTTTGATCTAAATCTATATTTTTGTGTATTTTTCCAATGCAAATTTGCTAAGTATTGCTCTCATCTACTATATATAAAAAATAGTGTCTGTGTGTGTCTGTGTACATTGCACCAAACAATATTAGTAG
>CATQJA010002455.1:0-32344 GCA_958295435.1 Mesorhabditis spiculigera
ACTGTAAAGTGTTTTTACTCAACTTGGAGTTTTGATTCGGGACCAAGCGCATCTTGTGCAGAATTTTTCGCTGATTCCGAATATGTTTTCTAGATTTGCTACGGACTTTATTTACAAAATCATTTTGGTAACAATTAGGCCGAAAAATGCCAAAAATTCAGACGCTGGCCCACTATTCCTTGTTTGGGGCTATGGTTGCCAGGGCCCTGAAGTACCCTCTGACAGCACCCTTCCAGTTGGCACCATGGTGCATTGGCAAAGTACTCGCTTGCCAAGCGCAGGGCGGCGGTTCGAACCCCCGCCCTGCATAATTTCTTTTGCTTTTTTAATAAAAATCTCATTTTTTATCTAAAATGCTTGTTTTGAGCTGTAGGATGCTTGTCGAGCGCCTAGTCAATTTTGACGTTGAAATTAATGAAGAAAATCGAAAACTATAACGATACCTTCATTTTGGTGAAAACTAGGGTCATAATTGCCGTATAACTTTCAGAATAACGGTTCGTAGCAAATTTGGAAAACATATTCGGAATCAGCGAAAAATTCTGTACAAGATGCACTTGGTCCCGAATCGAAACTCCAAGTTGAGTAAAAACACTTTACAGTGGGAAGCCCGGATGGTGAGTGAACTTTTTTCGGTATGAAAACGTGGAAAGCGTTTTTAAAAGCGGTTAAAACTGTTGTAAGAAATTTTAAACTGTTCTGAAGGTTATTCGCAAAATTTTGGAGCATTCACGTTTGCCGTCTCCGACGCCACACTACTTGTGAAGACTTCGTCAACCATGGCCGGAATGGGACAGCCTCGTCACTCCGTATACGTCGGAAACCTGCCGTACCAGACCACCAAAAACGACCTCGGCAGCTTCTTCAGCCAGGCCGGACAAGTCACCAATGTCAGGATCGTCTACGATCGTGGACCGGACGGTGCCAAGGGATTCGGATTCTGCGAGTTCGCCGACGAGGGAGGAGCCCAAAACGCCATCAACATGTTCAACGGAGCCGACTTCAATGGCCGTACCCTCCGCGTTAACGCAGCCAACCGATAAAAGAACACCCGATCTCTCATTTTGTTATTTATACACTTTTTTTCCTTGAATAAACTTATTTTCTTAAGCAGCTCGGATTTTTTGCCTGAAATTTAAAAATGCGTGTTTTTTTACAAAATGTATGAAAAGGGAAACTATCTCGAAATTTATTTACTACCGCTGGTGTCTCTGAAGTAAAAGCACACATTTAGTTAAACTTTTAGAACGTTTCTAAATTCATTTTATTGAAATTGAATTTTTAAAGCAACGTTGATGGTTCGTTTTAGAAGTATGCGAGGGTATGATCCAGTCGTGCTGTGAGGTGGCGATCGCCCTCATCGATGCTGATGCCCACGAAAATCAGCTTCAACTTGTCCTCGAGACGATCAAGCACATGAACCCGATCAAGGTATACGAGTTTTGTTTCTGTGAAAAACTTTCTCCTTTTCAGGGCATGGACCTCTACCGGCGCTCCTACGAAAAGCTGGCCAAAGCCCTCGACGCAAAATTCATAGAATGGGTGTGGCCGGTGCGGCAATTCCTCACCGGCGAATGTGAGTTTTTTTCTGTTCGATTTTTGTTGAGCTTTTGAATATTATAATATTTTATTAATTGGTATATGTCGGTTAGGGCGGGGGACGGGACAGGTAGGCCTTTTTGGATGTTTTCGTTATTAGAAAATCTAATACATTTTAATAGGATACTTATTTTTCACACCGAAAAACTAAAGGAGTGAAAGGCGAAAACATTTGACGTTTACCTAATTTTTCGTCTTTTTTCATACGCTTTCGAGCAAAAAAAAAACTGGCCTGGACCGTTTTAGCTCTCTTTGAACTACGGACAGCTCGCAACGGGTTTTCTAGATGCCATTTTTTTTAGATCATTGACGAAATGTCGCGCGAACGGAGCCCGAAGGTGCGCGCGGCTGTCTACAAGGCCCTGCGTCCGTTGCTGACGAATGCCGCCGCAATGAATGTCGTCGAGCACGCCCTGAAATGCGTGGTGCCCCACGGATTGGCCGATCGAAGCGAAAAGGTTGATTCGAGCCTTTTCCACTTTCAAACCCCAATTTCAGGTCCGACTCGCCTGCTTCCAATTCCTCAATTTGATCCGCGACCATCGTTTTATCAGAGTAAATCGTCTGCTGCTTTCCAAAATATTCTTTTAGTTCTACGACGTTGCCGACGTGTCGCTGATCCTGGCCTGCGCCGAGTTGGAGACGGACAAGAAGGTTCAGGAGCAGATCGTTGGACTGATCCAGAAGGTATAAAACCTTTTAGTCTTTTCAGGGTACCGTTTTTGTAGTCCTTTCTGCCGGTCAAAGTTCGTTTCGCCATGTTTCATCTCGTCGAATTTTCCTTTGACCGAATTTCGCCTCGCCGAATACTGTTTATGAATGATGATTAGAATAGTTAGTTGTTCTAGTGGCTAAAACAACGACTTTACCAGGATTTAATTCCTTCCTTTAGCCCTTTCACATGGGCGAAAAAGGTTTTACAAATTTTCTATTTAAGAAAGTGATCAAACTTGTCCGAAAGCGAATTATCATTCATGAAAAGTATTCAGCGAGATAGAATTTGCTGAATGGAAGTTTCGGCGAAAAGAAATGGGGCGTGATGAAATTTGGGGAAAAATGGATACTTTAACAAGAAAAATAAGATAAATGCTCTTTTTTCAGTCATTCCTGCCAGCAGGCGCCCTATTCGACGAGTGGATTCGACGCCAAAAGCGGCTGATCAAGTAGGGTGGACGGAGGGCGCTAGTCACCTTCTACCGGCACATCTACACTTATTCTTGTTTTTAGATGCTTTCATTGTTTTAAGGGTTGCCATTTCCCACAGTAATAATAGTGTTGCGCTCGCAAGCAAAAATTCGGGTATTGCGATAAGCAGCGCTTGTTTTTTTGGTAGATGACCTAAGCAACACTTTAACAAGTTTCGGTTGCGAATAAACCGAGCTACGTAAACTAAAACTTTGCTTGAAAAATATTGCAAGTTGTCTCGTAGATTCTTCTGCGCATCCCGTATAAAACATAGACATAGTTCTCTATGTGTTATATGCGCATATGAATATACGAGATAACTTGCAAGGTTTAGATTCATTCGATTTTATACGGACGGGAAATATTAAAGTATTGTGTAGGTCGTCTACAAAAAAAGTGATAATTCCAACCTACTGCAGCATATCAACACTATAAACAATGAAAACATAAAAACACACGAGTAATTTTTCCAAATAAATCTCAGTTTCTAATCCTAAACCACTAGCAGCGATGATTTCTTCGAAATTTGTGCAAAAGAAGTAGCTAACACTCAAAGGCACCGATTTTACGTTATTATAGTTTTATTAGGACGAAAATTAAACAAAAAGAAACATACCCTCCTTAGATAGAGCCGGGATTTCAACTGGGCGCGCGCAAGTAATTTAAAAAAATTTTTGGGAGTCCGATGTCGTCATCCAACCCGCACCCATCCGTCAACCCGTCTTCGACCCGTTCACAACCCGTCCTCAACCCGCCCATAACCCGTTCCCTCTCAACCCGCGGTCTAACCCGTTCTTGGGCTTCAACCCGCGGCCTAACCCGTTCTCGGCTTCCGACCGCGGTCGTACCCATTCCAACGGGTCCGACCGCGGGTTTAGCTTTCCTGAGTATAAATATTGGTGATGCGGGGGCGCTCGTTTTTCCAAAAGAATTCGTTAAAGTTGCATTCTAGCTACTTTCCATGAACCTAATAGAACAGTACCCACTTGTCTACCTTCCTTATTGTTTTTTTCGACTCAAATGCAATCTATACTTACTAATTAGCCTACTGCGCACATTTTGGTATTCTTTAGAGCTCGCTAGCATAAAGGGGGGCCGCGATACACAAGAGGGTGCCGGTTGGGCGGGGCGGGATTTCCTAGACTCTTACCCAAAAAAACTATCCGCTCCAGCGTTTCTTTCTTTTTACCCAAATTTTCAAATTTTCAACAAAAGTTTGCGTTTTTAGGTTTTCTATAGTTTCTTTTGGCTGTATTTTTGCCCATTTGTCGATTTTTATTGAGCGAGAAGAACATGCACTATTATTTCTTTCTTTTTATCGAAATTTTTAATTTCGCTGGCAAAATAAATCGCCTTTCCAGATATGCGCGATGCCGGACGCGCGTAACAACAACTATTCGCTGAAGGAGTATGCCGAAGCGCAGCGCGAGCTCGGCTTATGCCCGAATTCAAGTGAGTGTTCCATTTCTTGAAATTTACGCGTTTTCTTTTAGGGATAGCGTGAAGCGGATGACGAAGGCCGGCCTCTTCTTCGGCATCCCGCACGGCGTCTATGTGAGCGATGTGCACGGTCATCGCCAAGGTCATCCCATCATCGTTAAGTTATCATTTTGGTGGTTTTAATCAGCCCTGAATCGAGCGATATTTGAATTTTATTTTATTTATGAAAATACTCTTTTTGCTGCGAGAAAAAAAGCCATAATTTTAAGATTTCCGGTGCTGCCAGGTTATCGGGGGACGGTTATTTTAGCGGGGGACGGTTGCGAATTTTTTTATAATATCGTGCGGCTCGGCTAATTAAAAGCTGGCCGTTTTTATAGACTTGTGCGCCGTTTGAAATGGTTCTGGACTGTTAGCGGGGGAGGAGAAATTAAGAAAAACGTCATAAAACCTGTAGAAAAATTTTGCTTTTTCGGTCTAACGTGTATGAAAATGATTAAAACCGCGTTATAACCCTAGATTTCGTGACTATAGGATAAATGTTTTTATAATTTTTGATTATCGGAAGCTACTAATAACATAATTAAAATAAACTACAATTTATCACTAGGCAGGTATAGGCTAAACAAAAAGAAGATGCCAACCGTCCCCCGTTAACCTGGAAGCGCCAGATTTCCTACCGTTTTCACGTTTAGGAATAGTAAAAATTTGCTTAGAAATAAAAAGTTTAATTCAAAATTTCAGTTGTTGACGGCGGTCTCGGACATTCTGCACGACACTTTCCCTGGTGAGACAGGCTTCGTATTACGGTATCCCGCGGCTTTCAGACTACAATTTTTCCCCTTCTTTCAGATTGGGCCACATGGGCCTCGTGGACGCCATCTTCCGCCATCACGGACTCAGCACGGAGCTACGCGATCGTGTCCTCGATGTACTCCACGAACAATCCGCCTCAGCGAGTACGTCTCGAGCATGGTGATCATTGCCAACTTTGCCCGTTTATGACAGCCCGGAGCGACGGAGCGTGTCGATATCCTGTCAGAAGTGGTGGGCACTCGATTGGCCGCTTCTCTCGCTTCTTTATGGCTCTCATCCCCATCCGCCAGCGCCATAAGATGTTGCTCAAAAGTCGTGACGAACCCCTTCGAGACGCGTGCAATTGCGCTATCGCCCGTCTCGAGCGTATCGTCGCATTGTTTAGAGATAGCGTGGCTTCATTCCGGACCCCGGGGGCTCTAGCCGTTCGGAGGCTCGTCAAATTTCCATGGTTTGGTATCAATCAAAGGCTCTCGTCGAGCTGAGATGATATGTTTTCTCCGATTTAGGACATTCGCCGATTTTTGGCGGTTTTCATGCAAAAATTACGCATTTTTGCTCCAGAAACTCAATTTAACCGATTGTAGTGCTCTCTCCAACCTGTGTTTTATTAATTGGCGTTCAAAAAGCGGGCTTTGGGCTGCCATAAAGGGTGTCAAAAGTCAGAAATTGTGCAGTTTTAGAAACACTTTATAAACCATCGAGTGTGCAGCCCATTTCGCAAAAATCTTGGTAAATTGTGAAATTTCGAAAATCGGAGGCAACTTAGACGGCGTCGTTTTTTTAGTGTAGTCCGGACTTTGGGTTGGGATGAAGCCTATCTTGTGCAGAATTTTGCGCTGATCCCGAATATTGTAACAGTTTTTGCGGAATAACCAATTCTCGATAGCCCTGAGCGATTTAAGCTTTGACTTGAGCTTCCCGAAGCCTTTTTTGTCCATCGAAACTGGTCCTTTGTGGTATTTTTCAGGTTTAAATTGTTTATAATTTTGGCTATGTGGCTATTCCGCATAAACGGTAATCATATTCGGAATCAGCGCAAAATTCTGCACCAAATCGGCCTGGTCGTATCCCAAAGTCCCGAAGACGGCAACCCGTATTTAACGCCCCTTCACGCCCTTTCGCGCCCTCCTGTATTTCGCGCCCCCTGTAAATAACGCCCCCTGTATTTAACGCCCTTCTGTATTTAACGCCCTCCATATGACCACGAAAAGGGCGTTATTTACCGGAAAAAGCTCGTTTTGCAGGGCGTTATTTACAGGAGAGCGTTAAATCCCAGGGGGCGCGAATACAGGGGCGTTATTTACAGGAGGGCGTGAAGGGGCGCGAAAGGGCGTTAAATACGGGTTGCCCCCGAAGACGCTGAAAAACGTCTCCTCTCCAAAAACCGCACAGCTCGTCGAAAGCTTTCCGTGATACGTAAATCATAAAAATGGGGCACCCGTACCGGGCTGTATCTATATTTTTTTGTTGTCATTATGACACCCGGTATTTTCGAAAATCAGTTTCAGACCAAGACATTGACATCGAGGCGGGAGGCCCCCGCACATTTGCCGACGGTCGCGTCTTCCAGTTCGGTGCTCATCTACTGCGCAAGGGACGTCTTGGGGTGTATCCCGTGGTACGCCTTCTTCGGTGCTTCTCCTTTAACGCGGGGCTGTTTTTATTTTTATCGCCTGTTCATAATAAATCGGGTATTTTTACAATGTTTTTTAATAGTTTTTGATTGCTAGAAATTTTTTGGTCATTTTCATGCATTTTTCGCGAAAAAGTCAACTTTCAAAAATTTTCATAATTTTTCAAAAGTTTTTTATAACCAAAAATCGTATAAATTTTGTGAAATTGGTTACAGCGGAAGCACGGCTTCTTCATATCCAAAATACTGCCCCCGTTTTTCAGGGCGATACGACGGGATGCTGACGCGGATCCGTGGCCCCGAAGATGAGAAGCCGCCGGGCGAGCTGGCGCTGTGCGGCTGTTCCCTAAACCTTGACCTCCTCCTTGGACTCGGTGGCCAACAACAAAGTTTGTATTTGTTCCGATGCATGCCTAATAACAGCCCTAGATACCGCCGCCCCAGCCCCATGCCAGGTGCTTCTCGGCTCGTTCACCCGGGCGATGACCATCGAGAAGCTGGCGTTGGCCCGGCAATTACGCGATGTCGGGCTGGCGGTGGATACGATGAATGAACCGCTCGACAACCACACACTCGATGCATTAAAGGCACATTTTGTTTCGAGTCACCGTAATTTGCAGTTGCAAAATCACGTTTCGGTTCTTTCGCATTATCGGGGGAGGGATTTCCTTAGGACCCAAATTTTTTAGCCAGAAATAACCGAGCGGTTTCTAATTTTTTTACTATTCCTACGAAAAAAGCAGGTTTTCCACCAAAAATTTCGACTTTTTGAGAACAAACAAACAGTTTTAAAAGAGTTAATTTACAAAAAAAACACGCATCAATCGAAAGGTCACGCGACAAGGCCAGAAAATCTATGTATTAAATTTTCATACTCTGCGAATCTTGCACCATTTTTTGGCTGTTTCCAACAAAGAAAACTTTTTTGGTCACAAACACGGCTTTATCCGCTGAAAGTAAGATTCATAATTTAGAAATCGTATTTGGATTTAAGCTGTTTTCGAAAATGGTTTCCAAGAAAGGGCGTGCTGAAGATGTTCGGAACTTGTCGTTTTTCTGTTCCGAAAATTTTGTCTCCTTTTTGGACGTGAAAACGCTTGCATTTACCAATTCTGAAGCTATTTTGGAATCCTCATCGAATTTTGATCATTCTGGACTTTTTAATTATGAATATTTGATGAGAGAATGACCGAGATCGAGAGATTAGGTGTCTTACAACGCATTACCACATGTAATCGCCGCCTACTCAGGAACTTTTCGCTTTTACTCAAATATTTTACGTTTTTCGCAACGAAATCACGTTGCTAGGCCTTCTCGGTAGTAACCCTTTGGTTTTTGACCAGGAGGTTCAATTTTGACACGAATTTTTCATTGAATTTTGGCTTCCGGGCCCCTTTAAACAGCGATCCATCAAAAGGGCATCGGAAATTCTGTCCGTTTCACAGGGAAAACGATGGAACTGACGAAAACATCTTAATTTCAATAAACCGGAGAGATTGGATCTGCTCGCCTTTTTGAGAGCTTTCGATTCATACCAAAATCTTAGAAATCGGAGATTCCTATGGCTAGATCGGTCTTTTTTGGGACACGCTGTAATTTCCAGTTTTTCAGGAGTTCTGCGATCGCCGTGAAATCCCGTTCCATCTGATCATGTTCGACTCGAATCTGGTCAGTGCTTTTCCTCCCTAAATACGCTTCAATTTGTCTAGGTGCTCACCCGAACGCCACGCCAAGATTTTGGAAAACTGGAGACGAGGCGCGCCGTCGAGACCGTACTCCGGCAGTTGGCCACGCCCACCACCGAAGCCCCGCCCCACGATACAGCACACTCGGATCGCCGTGCCCCATTGGCCAAGTGAGTCTTGCCGTTTGGAAGGGGAATTCGCGGCTCTGGTTCGTTAGGGGGGGGGGTTTGGTCTAGAAAATTTAATATTACAATAAATTTGCTTAATCGGCGTTTTCAAAAGCTACAACGTATTTTGGGCGAATGCGCTCGAATTGCAAAGAAAATTGCAAGGCTCCTCCAAAATCCTCCAAAAACGCAGAAATCGCAAAATTCTGCACAAGATAGGCTTGGTACTTCGCAAAACAAACCTGGATGTCGCTCAAAAACGTTTCTGGTTAGCCTGACCTCGGTATTAACAGGAAAACCGGTTTTTTCGATTCGTTTTAATAATAGCTTTCGAGCACTCAAAATATTAAAACAATTTTTTACAGCTGCATTTTTTGAATTTTATTTAGTCGGTATATTAATTTCATCTATTTGTGCGCAAAAATGCGCTTTTCCGGGTTTTTTTCTGCGTTGGGCGGAAACATGCAAAATTTGGCAAACGCGTAAAACACTAATTGAAATGGATAAATCTTTATCTAGATATTTTTTATCCGATTTCCGTTCAGAAGCGCCTCGTCCACGACATTGACATTGACATTGACGCCCACCCACTCGACGGCGGCCCCATTCTCTTCACAACAGCAACAACAACACGGCAGCTGTCAGTCCATCTCATTCCTATGGGCACTCGTCGAAAGACCCGGATATACGGCCAAGAAACGCATCGAGGTACGAGGCGTCGGAATTCGGTTCTTGCGCATTATCGGGGGGTTTAGAAATGTTTGCTTGAAAAAAAGAAAGAGATTTCTCGATAAAAATGGGCAATTTTCGGCGAAAATTTCACAAAAAATTTATTTATAGGTTTTTTTTGATTGCCTTTCCACTTGGAATATAGTTACATTTTACTAAAACGCTATTAAAATACTTACTAGGCATTTCTGGACAGAAGAAAACAGTTGCCCCCCCCCGCCCGATATTGCGAAAGAACTTAGAATTGTTTCGGAACGAGGCTCTTTCTCTCTCTCTCTCTCACTCTCTCGCTCTCTCTTTCTCAACTACAATTCTTCAATTCAGGGTCGATGCGATGCCCTCCTCAGCGATCTGATGCAAAAGTTGTCCGCTCGTGTCCAATTGACGGTCGTTGTGACTGATATCATCGCCGAAGTCCTCCAATCGCTGTCCTCAAAAATTTGTAAGATTTGAGGTCCCTATAAAAAGTGTCGCTTTCCAGCGCTACCGCTCGACCCTGAACAGCTTCGCCTCGTCTTCGACCGCATGGCCAAGCAGTTTGGACGGTGGAAAGAGGTGCGTTTGTTCAATTTTCCGCTTTTATGTTCAATTAAATTAAGTTAAATTAATTTAGACCCAAAATTCGTTTCCCCAAAATCCCCAAACGTTTTATGGTGTTTTTCGTGGTTTTTGATTGCTAAAAAGTTATAGCCGGAATTTTTGTATATTTTATCATACTATTTTCTGTCTAAACACTGTTGTATTCCCGGTAAAAACTGTAATAACAAACAGCAGAGCACGAAGTTTAAGCAATTTTATTGAATTGTTAAAATATATATGGTGAATTTCAGTCAAAAATTTCAATTCCTGCGTTCGAAAGTGGTAGTAAAAATTTTATAAATTTAATATTTAAATATTTCGGCTTTTAAGGAATTGGAGGCAATCTACAGCACTCTGAAGACGTTGTCCGCGTCGTCACGCCACTCGACTCCATCCCTCGTTCTCGCCATCTATTCCACCCCTTCTGATGTACATCGGGTTATCATTTAGGCTTTTCTCCTTGTATTTCACTGCTTTTTCTTTTTCTGTGATTCTCCGAAATATGATATTACGGCCGTTTTTGTTCTTTGTGGGTTGTTAATGATTTTGTTGCCTTTTGATCGCAATTTCGTTGACTTTGAATAAAGGAATTATGGCGTATCACGGACTGCCTTCGCGTTTGCTGTCGAATTTCAGTTGTATTCATTACTCTGCAGATATGCCCTGAGAAGCCTTCAACACGCCGTCGCCGCCGATCATCGTTGCGTCGTATTTCCGCCTAGAAAAGCTCTGCTTTAACGTTTTCCAGTACCCTCAACGTGAATTCTACTCTCACGGCAACACAAGCAATGGGTTGGGCCGCAACGGAAAATTGGGAAATTGGGCCGAAAATGGGGCTACGCGACGCTCCAATACACGCCGTTTTGAACCAAACTCTAGTCCAGAACCGGAAAAAAAAACCGAATCGGCGCATTCTCTTCACAACTTTGAAAATCCACTTTTGCAGTTAGAATCTAAATCAAAAGTTATAAACCTTCAAAGATTTTCCCCTTAAGTTAATATTGTGCCGGGCCCGAACCTAAGGCTATATAGGGGTATTCGAGGCGTCGAATACTGCACGCCTATCAGTTTTTTCACTAAGATTACGTTCTATGCCTTCTTTAGCTATTTAGAAACATATGGAAATCGGCTAATTGACAAGCGAATGTTTTCGGCTTGAGCTTTTTGCGGGGGCTCGCTCACCATCTTAAAATTTATTCGAAACGGATGGAAATTTCGAATAAAATATGGGGAACACGATGCGTTGAAAATTATCGGCAATCCGGAACCTTTTTTCGCCACACTTTTAATTTCAGGTGTAAAAGGGTTAAAGAAAATGGGATTCCAACGGAAGAAACCGAGGTTTAGACCCGCGAAAAATTCTTCTGTGGGCCGGGGTAAGGCTTGTATGACCCTAAGGGTATCTGCCCAGGATCGCACAGATTTTTTTTTTGATGAAAAATTTTTTTTCACGAAAATTTTGGGCCGAGGACCTGCTGGTACGTACGGAGGAAGCTCAGAACGCAGCGTCTTTCGACGCTGGGGACTGTTTTGAAAATCTGGATCTTGGAGCAAACTATTTATCTAACTTTATTTTTCGGGTGTTTAGCGACCTGGTAGAGATACGGGCCTGGGCAAAAATCCTCGGCATTTTCGAGCTTTTCGTCGTCGGGGGCCGGCCCTAAAAATACGAGCGGGCCCTGAAAATCGAGATTTTTTCCAAAATCGGCATTTTCCGGGGTTACGGTAGGTTCCAAATGACGGTTTTTGGCTTAGTTGGGTTACGGTTTGTTTCGGTCCTCAATTTTGGCGATTTTCCCTTTAAATCGTCTTGAAAATCGGCATTTCCTAAAAATCGGCATTTTTTCGCAAAAACCCAGCATTTTCCGGGGTTACGGTAGTTTCCAAATGACGGTTTTGGCTTAGTTGGGCTACAGTAACTAGCTCGAATTGCCATTTTTCGCGGTTCCTCCCCAAATTAGCGAAAAATCGACATTTTTCCCAAAAATTGGCATTTTTCCCAAAAATCGGCATTTTCGGAGTTACGGGTGGTTTCCAAATGACGGTTTTTGGGCCGTTAGTTGGGTTACAGTAGCTTCGAATTGCCAAATTTGGCAATTTTCCCTATAAAATATCATTTTTTCCCAAAATCGGCATTTTCCCAAAATCGGCATTTTCCGGGTTACGGTAGGCTCAATGACGGTTTTTGCCTTGGTTGGGTTACGGTAGCTTCGGAATCGTCATTTTTGGCAATTATCCTATAAAATATCATTTTTCCCGAAAAATCGGCATTTTCCCAATCGGCATTTTCCCGGGTTACGGTAGGCTCCAAATGACTGTTTTTTTTCCTTAGTTGGGTTACGGTAGCTTCGGAATCGTCATTTTGGTAATTATCCTTATAAATATCATTTTTCCCAGGGACCGGCATTTTCCCAAAAAATCGGCATTTTCCGGGGTTACGGTAGGCTCCAAATGACGGTTTTTGCCTTGGTTGGGTTACGGTAGCTTCGGAATCGTCATTTTTGGCAATTATCTAGACTCTGGTAATATCATTTTTCCCTGGAAAATCGGCATTTCCCCAAAAATCGGCATTTTCCGGGGTTACCGTGAGGCTCCAAATGACGGTTTTTGGCTTGGTTGGTGTGTTACGGTAGCTCGGAATCGTCATTGTTGGCAATTATCCTATAAAATATCAATTTTCCCGAAATGATTTCGGCATTTCCCCTCCCAAAAAATCGGCATTTTCCGGGGTTAGCGGTGGGCTCCAAATGACGGTTTCTCCCTTGCTGTTGGATTACGGTAGCTTCGGAATCGTCATTTTTTGGTATTAACCTATAAAATATCAAAAAATCGGCATTTTTCGCAAAAATGACATTTTTTGCAATTTCGCAAAATGGGCCTTTTCTCGCCATACACACCTTAGACCCATTTTCGCAAATTCCGCAAAATCCAAATTACGCGATTTTTAGCTGAAATCTTGCCAGAATACGTAATTCGACACGGGCAATACGCTTCACAGCTACGCAAAATCGCAACAACCGCGTCTCCACCTTTAATAAGCCACTGTTACAACGGCAACCCCCGAATTCGGCATAAATACCGACAATCGACAAATCACGCATTTTCATCCGATTCTCACCACACCATCGGATTCCCCACCGAAAATTACTATATAAATACAGCTTACCAGCCTCCAATTCCACATTTTACAAAACACCCAAAATCCCCACATTTACAATATTCTAAATGTAGACCACTTTTAAACATCAAAATCGACATTTCTAACAAATTCCGAAAACGTGTAGCTCTTCCTGCACCCTATACTATAGGGTAGCGTTTTTAGGTTTATTCAAATTGCTCTTTATCCCCGCCAGAGAAACGCCCCTCAAAACAGTCTACACAACCCCCGATTCGCCAATTATCCCAACTTCAACCCACGATTTAACCCCAAAACCCCATTCCCTCACAACTTCAGACAAATAGCACCTGTTCCAGCAACATCCCCTCTACCCCTCCACGTTTTTACTTTTTTTCCATTCATCATTTTAATTAAAATAAACCGGGCGTAAACCCGTCCATAATCGCCTGCCAGCGTTCTGTAGTTTGTAGTCTCTAAATATGCGAAGCTATCTCCGAGTAGAGCAAGGTTTGAGAATGCAGCGCATACGGTAGTTTTCCTTAAAACTCACTTTTACGCTTCCAACCAACACTTTTCTAGACCAGTTTTCGACGCTGATTCCGAATATCCACTCCCCTGGTTTCCTCCGAACCTGCCCGATCCTTAGAGTTACAGCGCTTTTAGCAAAACCACACCCAATTCTAGGCCAAAAAATCGTAAATCTCCGCCGTTTTCCACGCTAGCAAATACGCCTCAACGGGTCCCGACCAATTGACTGCCAGGTCAATACGGGCCAACCCTCTGTTCACACTCCTCCCCCCCATGCCCGAGCACGACCTCCCTCCGCCGCAATTCTTTCCTCGTTGCCCCCTTCCATCCAAAATCCATCAAAAGTCGTTGATTTCTTCTCTCCAATCCCCAACTGCCACCCACCCGCACCCATTCCACTCGAAAAAACCCCAAAAACTCGCAGGAATTTTTCCGCCGCTTCACCTCGGTACTCCCAGGTTACGGTAGCCCCACATATCGCAGCCAATTTGCTCCATTCCCGAAGTGCAACCCCAAAATTACGTACCAACTTCCACCTAGATCACGTTTATCACGCTGAATCCGAATATCCTTCGGTTTCCCTCAACTACGCCTCGCACCGAGATACGCACGTACCCCTTGGCGACGCCGCCACTCCGACGCCCCTACCGCCCCCGGGTTTCCCGACACCTATGCCGATGTTGGTACAGAAATGCTCGTCTCGACCGGGGCTACAATTCTACATTCAAAAACCACGAAAAACGCGATTTTTTTTGTATTTTCGAAATTTACCGTAACCCCGATTGCTCGGAAATTACGATATTTACAAAAAACGCTTTTCATAATCGAATACGCCGCAAAAAGCCCACAAAGTGCACAACATTGATTTTCGCAAATCTCGAATCTTTATATTAAAATGATTGGTTTTCAGGCCTCCCAGTACTTCGCCGATCTCACTGAGTCTCACCGCCGGATTCGCTATGATCCCGGGTAACATACTACCCGTTTGAATAAAAATATGGCTATGAAAATTGTCTTCCTTTCACCGGCCTTTCCTCGATGCTACCACTCAAATCGCCTTGCGGCTTTTCGAGAAAAACCATTTATTTCTTCACGCATTAACCCGCAAAATTTTCTTTTTGCCATCATTTGTCAGCAATGCATACAGTTGTTTAAACCTTCCATAGAAATGCGACGAGGAAATCTGAAATGATCTTTTCTTTGACAAATCATCTGAACATACAATTTCCATAGACGCTTGATTTGGCAGTGCTAAATGCAGCTATCTTCCGGATATCCCTGCAAAGGAGGAGGTGTTTGAAGGAATTCTTTTGTTAGGTCACCGATAGTGGTCCGTGGTGCACAGCCTGCAGTCCTTTATCCATACTTGGGAGTATTTTGTTCTCTTCCCGTGTTGCGTCCAGAAATTCCAGCCGGCCATTATGAACCGTTTCGAAGCCGTTTTCGTACGAATTCTAGGAAACACGATTATGATTGAAGCCCCGTCGCCCCACTCATTACCAAAAATGTATAGAAGTCGTCCCGATTCTCCATCGACATCAAATGAATAATTCCGGGTTGATGCTCACGTTTTGGGCGAATATTGTAAACTAAATTTTTTAGCCAAACTGCTACAGGGTGCGTCCAAAAAAATGACAATTTGAGACTGCAATATCTGTCGAACGGAGACGAATCGAACCTTCGTTACCACATGCTAAATGCTTAAAAGTGCTGGGCATGAAGAAATAAAAAGCAACTTGATTTTTTCGATTTTGAATACACAACTGTACTCATTGACGCTGGTTCACGGCCGAAAATCTGTGCGTTCCTCACGGGTTACGGAAAAATTCTGATTTTGTTATCATAATCGGCTCAAATTTATTGAAATGTGATGGCAAATTCTTAGAATTTTTCGAGGTCTATTTCATTTTTAAAAGTAAAACAATTTTCGCTTGGTTTTGAGTTCTTTTTTGCTCTTTGAGTCTCATCTCGCTCCTAACTCACTGCCCATGGCTGCTGTTTTTCCAAGACTTATCAAATATTGAGCTGGGATCTACACCATATTCCGCCACAATCTACGGTATGTATTGTATTGCTTGCTAAAACGTGCCCAGAGGCCTCGTATGCGCCGGGGAGGGGAGAGGAATGGCATTAGGAGGCAGGATCCAGGAGCGACGACCGGCCTCGCGGGAATGCCACAAACCGCAGGCAGGCCTAATGGAACACGCATCCGTAACGATGCAAGCTCGTCGGAGTCCCATCGGCCGAGTTCGAAGCAGGCCACCGTCCGCGCACTTCCCACACTTCCCACCGCGGCCCAGGTTCCCATCCCACACTTTCTCGCAAACGGCTATAAGTTCCACGGTGCGCGCGTACCGTAGCGCTGCAACATCGTGTGAATGGGTCAGAGCGACACTACGTGCTGATACTACTGTTAAGCTGCAGTGCCAATGCTTCCACCCACAGTAACGGACAAAGTAAATCCCCCATTTTTCGCCTTTCTGGGCCGTTTTCCTGCAAATCCCTGAAAATTTAGCTGAGAAATTTTTATATTGATGCGCTGCAACGTTATGAATAAGTGGGAAAAGGTTGCTTAACGGGGGAGGGACCAATAACGGGCGTGGAAACAATTTTAATAATAAAGAATAAATAGGATAATAAAGAATATCCTGCTATTTTTGAAAACGCCATTGGATAGCGCGCCGAAAAATAAAGTTTGATTTTAAAATAACTAATTTATAATACATGATTTCGGGCTGCAATTAAATTTCTTAGTATATTTTTTTTATGCTCTTATCCGATGGCCTTCGCGAATTCCCGTTAAAACAGCCAAAAATACCGAAAATAGCATTTTTGCCTTAATAACAAATCTCAAACACATTATTTCGGACCGAAATTAATTATCTAGGTATATTTTAGGACGTTCTCTCCGATGGCATGCCTGAATTGGCACGAAATATCCCTACTGGAAAAATGGTTTCCACCCCCGTTATTCCCCCTTTAAGCATCCTTTACCAATCAATTAAATGAAATAAATGAAACGCACCATCCGACATTGCTGACAGCGGAGAAACCTCTCGTCCTTCTAAATTTCATTAAAATTACGTTTTTGTAAAAATTCCGGTCCCTCTCTTTGTTATGAATCCATTAGCATGCGCCGGAAGTGAGGAAAGCCTATATAAAGAGACCGATGGGCCTTCGGCGAAGGCGCATTTCTCATTTTTGGCATTAGATTTCGCGAGAATTGTGCAACATTAAGCACTTTCATTGGATAAGGCGAGGCCGGGAAATTCTACTTACGGTATGTTCCCAAAATGCCAGTTTCACGGCTGGAACCGATGCAGCTCGATGAGCTTGTGCATTTCCCAGAAGAAAGGAAATTGAAAATCTGAAAAGTTAGTAGGCTTTCGAAAAATGGCTAGTATACTTTACGGTATGTTCATATAAATGTCATTTTTCAACTGAAAACGATAAAGCTCGGTGAGGTAAAACCGTTTCCGTTGAAAAAAACTTGGGAATACCATCAATCAAAAGTTATTACGTTTTAAAGCTATTTTTGGTAAGGTCCGTAGGCTACGCAACACTCTTATCCGCGCATTCCAAGGTGTGCCCCTCAACCAGTGCTTACGTGCTGGGCTAAAAACCTGTGTAACTAGCAAAATAGTATTTTGAGTATGGAAAAGATAAATAAATGTTAGTTGGGTCCTATAACATTGTCAGGCAAGGCGGACCGTCGCTTCGGATGGGCTCTGCTCCACTCTTCCGAAATCAGGGGCCCCTCGGGCGCCCCGATTTCGAAACCTTGCATGAGTACGTGCCCCATCCGAAGCAACTAGGCCCCCGGTGGTACGAAGCCTTATTTTTAGGCTCATATTGGCTGTCTAACGGTCGAAAACCAAGCAAAAATGCGATGATTTTCATCAATTTTGAGTGTATATTTTCTAAAGCTATAACGTTGTCCAGAAGCGTTTCCCAATCGTTTTTCAACTGGAAATGCACAAGCTCATCGAGCTGCATCGATTCCAGCCGAATAATTGTCATTTTGGGAAACATACCGTAAAGTAGAATTTAGCCTTTCAGTCTGCCGTGGAGCAAGGGAAAACGGTCGGTGAGAGAAAAACCAAAATTTTGGTGGGAAGCTAATAGTATAGTGTATCACAACCGGCGCACCCTAGTCTGTCAGTACCCTATCTATAGTGTGTGTGCAGGTGTGAGAGAGGGGCGAGGAGAAATGGAGAGAGAGAGAGGGAGAGAGAGAAAGAGAGAGCGAGAGAGAGAGCGGGAAAGAGAGAGGGAGAGGAGAGGGATAGAAGGAGGGAGCGAGAGAACGAGCGATAGAGAGCGATAGAGCGAGAGAGAGAGAGAGAAAGAGATTTCTAGGGATAAAGAAGGCTGGCCGCGTCATTTCACTCAATATTTGTATCGGTCATCACCGGAACCCTCCAAGAAAACGTAAAAATAAAGTTTGTTTTTCTGCTATTACTCGAGAATCCATGTTGGAATTGGACTGTAAGTCAGTATTGCTGTCGTTTAAAGTCTGCTACATCCAGGCCCGTAGGAAGGCCCCAAAATCGGTCGGTCTGAAAAGGTCATAGGTTCTTTTCATAAAAATCCCTTATGAGTTTTTTTCATAAAAAATTTTCTGCCTGCGGCGCTGTTTTATTACCATTTTTAAAACAGTTTTGACTCATCTCAAGTCTATTTTCAAAAATTTCGCCTGCCGCGCGTTTTAGGCTTGTTTTACACGAATTTGTGAGTGTAGCGAACGCTTTCTTGCTAATTTTTTTGCCTGCTGCGCTGTTATTTACGTGATTTACGGATGTTTTAAAAGTGGCGACGGGGGGGAGGAGGTCGCCAAAATTTTGGCCCCTCCCTAGAAATTTCGGCTCCGCTACGGGCCTGGCTACAGGGTGGTCCAAAAAAAAGTGAAGTTGCACTGAAATATCTCGCGAACGGAAACGAATCGGACCATGGTTACCTTGCCAGAATGCTTGGCATATGCTGGGCATGAAGAAATAACACAACTTGTTTTTTAAGATTTTTGACGACCAGTGGGTCGTTAAAAAGTTTTGAACATATTTCAAAAATCAGAAAACTTTAGCGAGAAAGTATGCCACTTGCGATAAGTTAGGTGGATATGAAGGGTATCAAAATGAAGCTCTTGGGAATGCGCTATCAAACAGCGTGGGTAAAGAACTTTGATCGCGTTTAACTAGCCGTCAATAGGAGCGTTCGGAAAACCCGTATTTTAGGAAATAATTCCAGATAAAATTACTTTACCATCCGATCTTTCTGATATTTTGCACTAGCAATAGGTATATAACTACAACTAGCTCTTTTTGCAATTATCCTAACTCCGGCTATAGAATCATAACCATGTCACACCCTGAAATATTTGCCGGTAATTTGGTCTTTCGGCGACCCATCAGGACGATTTTTCGGTTTTACGGGTGCTCGCTGCATTCTGGCGAGATACATCAATCGAAAGAGAAAATTTCGGTGCATCTTTTGGTACTAATCGCTTGATGCAGCGATCACCCGTAAAACTACTAATTCCGAAAACACTGTTTTTAGTACGCAAGATACCTATGTTCCGGCCACTTTCTGGTTTCAAGCGATGTATTAGAAAAATGTTCCCCGACCCAAATTAGGGATTGTCACAAAGTTTCGGCAAATTCTGTTCAGTACAGGGTGTCCCAAAAAACCCCCTCTAGCGGCGCCCAGACGTGTCCGATTCTCGCCGTTTAGGTATCTATCGAAAGCCTCGAAAAGGCGAGAAAACAAGGAGGGTCCATTTCTTTATTATGTATTTTATTGGCGAATCTTACTCCAAAACCGATGAAAACGGCAGTGAACGGCGAGATCTGCATGCTAATTGCGAAATTCGCATTGAAAAGCTGCCTGTTTTTTAGAAAAACGTTGAATATCGGACGAATAAGAATAAATCTTGTGAAAATGAAGCCCGCTTGTTTTCTCCGCCTTTTCGCGGGCTTTCGAATGGTATAAAATCATCCTGATCTGAGCTTCGGGGGACCGCTAGAGGGTGGGTTTTTTTTTGGGACACCGAGGAGTTTTCTGATATATTTTTTGGGTGTCGGCAACTTTGAGGCCCATTTTAACCTCAAAATTAAACTTTTAAAACTTTCAAAACTATCCTGACTTCTACTTCACCTGGACCATGCTCTTTCAGATGACGTCATAAAAATGGGTCGAAAAACTGTGCCAAGCCAGTATGGGGCCTGTTCGAGTGACTGGTGACGGCCTCTTTAAGCATTCTGGCCAGGTAACCATGGTCCGATTCGTTTCAGTTCTGCGAGATATTTCAGTGCAAACTTTACATTTTTTTGGACCACCCTGCACATCTCTGGTCGAATTTTGGGACCAATTTGATGTAATAGGGCGAAATGCCGAGGGGTGGGACGTTTTGAGCACCCTGTATGGAATGCCTGTATAACCCTGGAATGCCTTTTTGCGCCGGGAACCTCTATAGGATCACGGTCACTTACTAAGCGAAGAACATTGTCCGCATTTTTGATGGTGGTAGTTCGCCTGCCAATTTCGAAATTGGGAAAAACTCTCCAGATGCAGATACAGAGCGTCACATTTGGCCAGGGCAAAGGGAGAAATGGGCTGATCTAAAATATGTGGATCACTTTAGGTTGCCAGCCATCTCTTCGAAAAACATGTAGCAGTACATCCGCTACAATTGACACCATTTGGCTCTATCGGTCACGTTTAGGGTGTGTCGTTTGCAAACATAAATCCACTTTGAATAAATAAGAAATAATCCTAAACAATCGATATTGAAAAGATCCGGGAGAACGGTTATTTGAATAACTGTTCTCCTGAGTGCCGAAAGTATATTTGAACATCCTATCCTATAAGCGAGAAAAGTATGTGTGTTTACTGCAATCACGATTTTCGTGGCTGTCAGGCTAAGTTTACGGCTGAGTTTTGGGCATGCAGGTGGAGAACATCACCTCTTTATAAGCATTTTGGGCCTAGTCTGATTTAAGGTATTTTACTGGTCCCCGCCGATATAAAGGTATCAAATAAATATCAGGTGTCAAATTTGGGTATATGTCGGCTACGCGGGGGACCTTGGCCTCTAGCGCCGCAAGCCAAGTATTTTACATGTGCCACAGGCCCTCGCGCCCCAGGCCCACAAAGAACAAACCTGAGTGTCTAGCGCCGCGGCTAGAAGATTTTAACGTAACGCTGGTTTCAGGGCCCCGCAGGCCAAAGAATGGCTTCTTGACCCACAGGCTTAAAAAGAAAATATTTAAAATTGATGAATATGGACGGGGTCCAGCAAAAGGAGCGGCGATGCGCTCTTTTTCACTGGTTTCGTGATATCAAAAACTCCAAATTAGCATATTTTTCCAGTAATGACTTTCGAAGTTACGTCTTTCGAAGTTATGACGTTTCCCCAGGGTGGCCAGCCAAAAAAGACTAGCGTTTGGGTGCAAACAACTCGCTACCGGAAATGAATCGGATCAACTTACATCACTGAGCTGAACATCACGTTGGCTTGGGGTGTTCGATAGGGGCAGGAGCTGCAAATAAAGACAATGTCGCGTGTAGTTAGAAAGAGCGAGAGAGAGAGAGAGAGAGAGAGAGAGAAGAGAGAAGAGAGAGAGAGTATGAGAGAGTGAGCGCAGAATCTCGTGGCAAAGCCTTGGTACAACTGGTAAATATGCCTTACTATGCCGAATTTTCACCGAGTTTTCGCTATGCTCAATTTTTGCTACTCTACTACTAATATTAATAACTAACAAGTGGTTGTAATTTAATCGTATTGTAATTGTAAGATCGGTTGGCACGTTGCCGTGCAACAAAAAATCTGCTGCGCCTACGGGACCTACGATCTGCCCGAGTTTTTGGAGATCATCTCGAAAACATTCAATTAACTTGCATTGTGCTTACGCCATGGTTTCGCGGCTCTTGAAATGCGCTTGTGAATCAGAGAAGTGAAACCTTTAAAGCTCAAGAAATTTGGAAAAACAGTAAAAAAAAATGGGGATCATACCGCTTATCAAAATTGGTATGTTTTCGGCATGGTGAAAATTCGGTATCGTGAAAATCGGCATAGCGAAATTCGGCAGAGCGAATGGAACTTTGCAGCTGTAAAACCGAATGACGGCTTTGTAGTCCGCAAAAATGCGCATGTTTTGGTCTGCTTGAAATCTTTCTATGATGCAGGATAACAGTTTTACAAGCGACTGAATAAAAATATGGAAAAAACAAGTGGCAAGTGATAGGGGAATCAGCAGCAAAAAATAAAATTAACATATCATTTCCATCCGCTTTCGAGTATGGATAGTGGATGCTAATCAGATGCAAATTTTGTCCAACCATTTCCGGTTGGCTTTCGGTCAGAAAAGGCTGGCTTTGCATCTTCTCTCTTATTCATCAGTAATCATAATCAATCAACATCCACTATTCATAAAGTAAGCGGATGGAAATGATATGGTAATGATTCCCCCTATCATTTTGTCACTTGTGTTTTTTTGCCTATTTTTATACAATCGCTTCTAAACACGTGAGTACACCAAAATACGCCTCTTTTTTGGGTTATAAGACCTATGATTTGGTTTTACATGGAACTGGGGAACGGCCGAGAAAACGGCGAAAAGCTCCATTCCCCTAACATTTGGGCACGCACTGTAGTGATAATGCATAGCCATGGTTAGTTATAGGCAGAGTGGTAAAAAAAAGACCATTTGCGGCAGACCCGAACAAGGTTCGGCACAGTTTTTCGACCCTGGTTTTTTGACGCCATCTGAAATAGCATGGTCGAATTAGCAGGGTCGTATACTTTTGAAAGTTTGAGAACTTAATTTCAAACAAAAAAAAAAAACAAATTCAAACGAAAAACCAGGGTCGAAAAAACTGTGACATGCGATGATGGGGGTCGGTCAGATCCCTCACAAAATGCTTTTTAAATTCCCTTGGTATCACTCGTGAAGACATTCTGAATACTCACGGGGTCTACCAATCCCGGATCATCTCCGATCGTAGCCATCACCATCCTAGCCGCCAGATATCGTCGGGGCAGATGCTCGAGGAACTTCGCAAAAGGCGCGTTTAGTCTAAAAACCTGGATCGTCCGGGGGTCGGCAGATGGGTACTGGCCGACGGAGAGGGGGGGGAGGCCGAACTTTTTTTCGGCCCAGGCCGAGATTTATATTTATTTATTTCAATAGCACAAGTGTTTTAAAATTCGAAAAATTAAAAAGAAAATTCGAGTTTTTACGGCCCACAACGCCAACATTTTTCTAACTTTCCAAAAAAATTTCTGCTTCAAATATAGCTAATTTTGACTAAAAACAGCATGACACTGGATATTCGATTACTGTGTAACGATCAGAAACTCGAATGACAGAATCTCCAACTCAAAAAATCTCGAGCTCCTGAGGGAGGCTCAAAAATCAGCTCCCGCTCCCAGCTCCCGCTGTTTCCTACACCAACCCTGGTCGTAACTCATTGCGCCACGGAAAGGCTCGGGAAAATCCGTCCCGAAACATCCCGCGGAGCCGGGAGATGTTTGGGGACAACCAAATTTTTTGCCGGAAATCCCGTACGGTCCTATAGCGATATATAACGCATTTTTATAAAACTTAACACCGTTTTTCGATACAAAAATATGAACAAAAGTGAGCAAAAAGTTTTGATTTCTGGTAAAAACCAAAAGGCCAACAGACGTCACAATTTCTCAATCTAGAATTAGGGTATTAGGGTATGAGGGTATTAGGGTATGAATATTAGGGTACGTATGATACGTCATTAGGTGCGTAATGGCTCTGCGATGACTGCACGCATAACAGAATTATCGAAATACGCTTTTTCGATATTAAAAATTAGTTTTTCTAAAATTTTCGAGAACCCTCTTTGGTAGGAAACAATTAGCATATACCGGAAGTAAAAGAAGCCTATAAAAGCCTATGGAAGAAAATCTTTTCATTTTTGTCAGCTTGATCGAGGCTGAATTATGGAAAGTTTACAGTTTTATTTGTCCAAAGGGGCCAGGGTTTGAAAAGTCGCGTAGCGGCTTTTCAACCCTGGTCAACACTAAAAATACAGCAGTGAAGCAAAACTTACCCTATCCGTTGACGGTTTTGTTTGAACAAGAGCTGATTGCCACTGAATAATTTGAGCGAGGACCGATCGAAGCATTGAATCTGGATACGCGCTGCTTGCACCAACAGCTGAAAACAAACGTTTGTGTTGGGATGGTTGGCGATCACCATTTCGAAAAATCACCGTTTCTAGAAAATCCACGATTCCGCATTGACACTATTTCCAAGTCACTGCTTCAAAAACACACTGTTTTTGAAAATACCGGCCTCTTTGTTTCTTCAAATGCAACACAGTTTTTCATGACTTCTAACAGCCTCAATGCTCCCATTTTGTTTAAAGGGCTGGACAAGATCGAATCGGTGAAAGAGCAAAGAGGGTCGCACCGGACGGGGGGCGAACCAGGGATGATCCGCCCCGCAGTCCGATGCGCTAGCCAGAACACCAGAGAGTCGAGTGGAGAGGGGCCGCGGAGGGCCCCCACATACCCTAGGGCGCATTGCCACCTGTACAAGAACTGCCATTAGAAATAAAGCAATTTCATGGAGATAATAGCTAAAAAAATGTTGTAAAAACCTAGCTAAATGATTGCAACGTACTTTGCAACTTTCTAGGGGTGTTTTGCTGTCTATGCGCCTCTTTTTCAGCCAAAACAGTGTCCCGAAACACCGAATCGCCCAGAACTTGGCCGCCTTCTATCCAATCCAGCTCAAATTTTTACCATCGATGCGTATCACCAAGTCCTTGGTTTCAGGAAATTTTAAGTTGAAAACATTGCTAAATGAAAAAGTTATAGCCAATACACTGGTTTCTTCAAACGCGAGAGGGGGCTTTGGAGGCGCTTACGCGAGGGAAAGCGTCGATGGTAGCGCCGCGGCGGTCCGTCGCCCCGACGGACGCCGGCCCATCTTTCTCCAGCCCTTTAAAAAACACACGGCATTTCAATTTCACGCTCGGGCTCTCTCTCTCTCTCTCGGGTAGTGCCGAAATGTCAAACCTTCGAGTCGGCCGGTTCGTCCTGAATCATAGTCTCATCTATCACCATATGGCCTCTAATATTGACCTCTAAGATTCGTCGTGGCAACAGACATCGAGCATTTACCATCGACCTAAAGGTGACCGAAAATGACGCTGTGTGAAAAATTTTGCTGGACCGCACCGGGGATTCAAATATTCCACAAAATCGGGGAGAAGGTGGACGATCAGCGTGCAAGGGCCGCTTCGCGGGCGCTGCACGCCGAGATACGGACTTTGCTGCTAATCGACTTTTTTTTCCCTCCCCTCCACAACGCTCGCGCGCGTGCAGCTGGGGTATTTGTGTGATTCGTTCCCTTGTAAGGTCAAATCTCTACGTTTATGCCTCTGTCTATATACGCTAGCATTTACAGGCCTACAGGATTAAATTTTGAAAATACGAAGTTAGTTTGATCCTATCAACCCCGCCCCTCACCACGTTAAGCGGGTTGGTTTTTTAGGATTTCCGGGGGGAGAGGGGGCACCAAATTTTTTTTGGAACAAGCCTAAATTTTTTTATAACTAGCGGATTCGTTTCTAATTTTTTGTAGCTGTTCCTGACAAGGGAAGCGTTTTTGACCAAGGTGGCAAATCGTATTATGTAAGATATTAGTTTTATGTAAGATACCTCAATGGATAGAGAATTGAAAATAAATGTGAGGCTTAAATATTAATTTTTGCTGAACGCCTCTCTCTAAAAAGTTATTTGGGTTTTAAAGTGACTTTTTTTTGCCAAGATTCACATTATTGATCCCCCCCCCCTCGGAAATCCTAAAGAACCGGCGGGTTTTATCCAAGCGGCTTTAACTTTGTAAACGTGTATTTTATGAAAATTCTGAAAACGAAATCGAAAAGTGGAGAGGCGCGATTCGACAGACACCCACAGACACACACACACCTCCATTCTCTAAGGTGGGATAAGCCTGGTAAGTCGAAATTTCCACCCTGAAATGAGGATTTCGGGTTGATGTCTCGGATAACTTTGAAACGTAAAGGTTTCACAATGTAACTGCCCAAAATGTTACCTGAACTCCGTGTTGACGCGTTGCAACACGACCATCTCGCGCATGTCCAAATGATCGACGATGACCGGGATGAGGGCTGGGGGCAGTCGAGAGGTGGGAAACGTCGGCAGACCCATCGAGGTTGTTCTCCTTTAAAGGGCACGTTCAGGGACGTTTTTCGGAAAGAAGGCCGGCATTTTTGCCGCGGCCGGGGATCGAAAAACGATTGGAAACACGTATTTATATGTGCATGTGGGAAATTAGTTCAAACCAGGGTTGAAAAACCGCTTCGCGGCTTTTCAACCCTGGCCCCGTTAGGCCCTGTGAAAATCTTCAACTTGCATGCTTCTTCCCGAACTCCAGCATAAAAAAGTGAAGAGCGCGCGCTTTCTTCCTTTTTATGAGCCACCTCCACTTCCGGTGTATGGTAATTGCTTCCTAACAAAGAGGAAACCCAGAATTTTAGAAAAACCTAATTTTAATGTAGAAAAAAAAGAACTTTTTCCAAGATCTGCTCAGTGTGCAGTCGTTCATAGGCCATAACGCACCGAATGACGTATCAAACACCCCCGTAGCTTCCCTCCTTCTCGAGATAGGACTGGAACAACCTGACAGAACACATGCAACCTGCATGCAAATGCACACACACACACAGGAACTTTTTTTTATACTAGTTCAAATCTTCAAGTTCAAATCGCGTAAGGTTTCCGCAGGGTTTTCAAAGTCCGCGGAATTTTGAAAACAAACTATCGTAAAACGAAAAAGTTATCGCCGAAGATCTCGTTTTTTGAAATGTTTGCAGCGAATTTCCAACCAGCATGCGGATTTTGAATACTTTTCCGATAGATGGTCATTTTCAGGTCTGTTTACTGCCGCTTTTGCGGACCGTCTGAAGTCCCGGTTTAATCTATATAAATTAAAAAAATTTCCCAGCTCGCGAAGAATGCCTTGCCAATATGTCCAGGTAGAAATCCTGGTGAAATCGACGAAATAAACCTTAACCAGGGTTGAAAAGCCGTTTCGCGACTTTTCAACCCTGGCCCCGTCTGATCGCATGATATACTTCACTTTGCATAATTCTTGGACTTCCGATGACAAAAATGAAAACCGCGCTCGCTAGCACATTATATAGACTACCCGGAACTTCCGGCGCATGCTAATTTTTTCCTAACAAAGAGGATCGCCGATTTCCCAAAAAAAACTTAAGTTTAATGTCGAAAATATGCAATTTTGATAAATCTGCTCTGCGTGCAGTCATCTCAGGGCCATTACGCACCTAATGACGTATCGTACGTAGCCTAATACCCTTTCCCCCTTGAGATATCCTCCGGACAGAATGACGGAAGTTTCATGCAAAGTGGCACACACACATACACACACAAACACTATTTTTTTATATATAGTAGGATTTGGCGACAAATTTTTCGTTTTTTGATATTTTAGTTGGAAAATTCGGCTGAAGTTAATAGAAGACGATGTGATAGGAGGCTTTCGCGGGCGGGAGGAGAGGTTTAGCACACCCTGCATGTAATTAATGGTCAGAAAATGATAAAAAGTGGTAGTGCGGGGTCGCGTGAGCATTTTGAATGTGCGGCAATTTGGATGCTGTATGATTGACCCTTTTGCGCGGGAATTACATGGGGCCAGCATGCACCCCAGCATGCCCTCTTGGCAAGGCAACAAGGGGAGGCGGCTGTATGGCTGTGCTCTATTCTAGGTAATTCCGGGTGCAAATTTTTCGAATAGATGGCTCTTTGAACAGGTAATTGTCGGACAGATGATTTTCCAACAAATGATAGAAATCGTAAACGGTCCCCGTTTTGAAGCGTAGGCTCATCCCTGAATTGAGGAGTTCTGACTTCCCGATTCACTTTAAAGGGGGCCCGGAAATCGATTCCACGGCCCCTGCGTTGATTCCTGGAAACTATGAACATGCGACCGCGTCGCATCATCTGCAGCCCCTGTTTGGACGTGAAAACGCTTGCATTTACCAATTCTGACGCTATTCCTGGAATCACCACCGAATTTTGATCATCAACCTCACGAACCCGAGGCTCTGTAGTATATACGCTTAATGGTGCCTGCACATATGCTTAATGGTGCCTGCGGCACCATTATCTGCCCCGCCCCCCAAGCGGGTCATCCCCTCGTTCCCCGAAATCAGTCAGTCGATCCCCAGACCCTGAACCCTTCCCTAAGCTCAGCTAACTCGAAGTTCCACGGGAGACCGGAGGCCCTCTCGGGCCGACGGGATTCCGTCCCCTTTTGATGCTTTATAAATTTTAGGAATCATAATTGTTAGGGTCTGTATCCGCGCCGGCCGACTTCCTTTCTCGGCCTCTCTTCCCCGTCCCCAGTTTTTATATGACAGTTTAAGTTACTCGAATAAACCCCTCGTAATAAGTCCGTGGGTTAAAAATACACTTTATACACTAAGACCTTCTCATGAGTTTCCCCCCTAGTCAAAAGAGTGTCAACGTCACAAATTCGTATCCTTAGTCATAGTTCGTATCTGGGACATTGCATAGAACAACCTATGGCGCGGAGCCAGTTAAGTTAGGATTAGGGTTCCTAGCTAGAAGAGTGGTAACAGCCCCAACATGGGAAGATCGTAACTGGTGAGGTATATTTGGCATAGAGTCCGACCCACTCGGTTATGACAGCTCAATATTTCTAAATTTCGAAAAACGTAAACGGGAAAAAAATTGTTTATTGATGTTTTTGTTGTTAAGAACGTTGTTGTTCGTTGTTTCGTTGTTTCGTTGTTTGTTGTTAACAATTCAATTCTGAACAAGTTCCTAACGTTCATTTTTCGGAATGGTTGTCTCCGATTTTAACAAATTAAACACTAAAAACTCGCGCCACTACCAAAAGAATTCACTATCGGATGAGCTTTCTCGCGAAAGGTGCGATGGCAAAAAAGTGCACTCCTTGTTAGGCACGCATGCACATTTACATGCGGCAATACTCGCGCACATTTCCTCAACACAGAAACCCTTTATTGACAGGTGGTCCTGGTGAAAACCACACCGGGCCTCCAGGTCGGTGCAGATCGGAACGGCGAGCCCGACGTAAAAGGCTGAAGTTGCCCGTTTTAGAGTATAGCAGCCGGAATTTTGATGCAGCAAGCAAATGGTAACAATCCCCCCCCAGCACACAATGGAGTGCGGACAGCGGAGACTGGACACTTCGAGCTGACGCTGCGATATTGGAGGCACTACCAAGTCGCGGCGAGGAAAGCAAAACACTCCGTCGCCAACTCTATTCAAAGGGGCCAATTCCATCGCTCCTTGAGTGTAGCCAGCAAGCGGTCACCTGAAGCTAGAAGAATGGTGTCACCACATGGGCCGCATTGGGGCCCTCTTTCAATCAGTGGTCACCATCATTTTATTTCGAAAAAGTGTGAAAACGAAACACATAATATCAAATCCCGACATACAACAGATAACAAGATTGCGAGACTGGGGGTTAAGACAGGAATACAGGAATAAGACACATCAGAATTGTTCCGAGAATTCCTGATCAAAAGTCGGATCATTTTCTTCCGGGTTCGGTTCGACTTGTGCCGGTCCTTGTGGATGGTGAAAGTGAGCTTGGCTTATCTGGGGTCCCGGGTAGGCGGTGTACAGGTATGGATGGTAAACCTAAAAGTTTTCTAACAAAAGAATTTCTGCACATACCTGCTGGACCCATATACGACTTTCCAATCAGTGGGGTTGGTCGAGTCCAGGCTGTGGAAGGTGGGGCATAATCTAAAATACATTTTAATGAATAGACATAAATCCAACTCAAAAAGGGGCTGGTCCGACGGGCTGCAACACACCATCATCCACAATCGGTCCAATCGGCGGCGCGAGCGCAGCAGAGCCAGCTGCAAAAAAAGCTTTACAGATTGGTGCAAAGAAAAATAGAATAGTCCGCGAAGAAACCCAATCTCAGCGCTACGCCCGATCCGATACCGAGGTAAAAAATAGACTCCCATGTATCCCACGAAAGTCGTGCAATCACACTCGTACAGATTGCTCATCCATGCCTAAATTAATCGTACAAAAATAATAACGGTTTAATCACCTTCCTCACGATAGTCCGCTCCAGTTCCTTCCAGGAACAGCCGTCACGCAATTTCACGTGCGAGAAGTAATAGCCTTTGGTCATCTCCCTGAGCTAAGCGTCAATCACATCAACAAACAAGCGCTGGGTACCTTCACGTAGGGGCAGCGGCCACCGAATTCCACATATCTTTCCAGAGCTCTTTGGCCCCCGCCGCTCCAACGGACGGCCCGCCATTCTCGGTGCGGTTCCAGCTCTTCAGCGAGCTAAAAACCAAATTAGAGACGTGGAAGCGCCTCCAAGGCTTCAAAGATGAACCACAGAACTATTCAAGAGGAGAAAATCCTTGCTTACCGATTTCCCCATAAACGCGAAAATCGACCGGCGTTGCCCAGACCGTGCAGCAGTTCCCGGTCGATCTCCGTCACCCTCTGATGACCTCTCGAACGAGCTCATTGGGCCGACCTAAAACATAAAATTCCGAATAACCGAGCATCAACCCACCTGAGAGCAAATCTGGCTTATCACCAACTTGAGACGTCGAGCAGCTTGGCAGCATGTTGGACCGAAGAGGGAATTGTTTGTAAGGGAAAAGAAGTTAAATTAAGCAGTTCGAGGTCAAATGTTCCAATAGTGTTCAATCAATTTGTTTGCCTTTAATAACGCACGCCATTAGACACGAAGGCTAGGAGCGGACTGGCGGCCAGTTGGATCAAATCAAAACCCTCATATATTTCAAGTGGAACGCATGAATCATTTCCAAAATGGCTGGCGGTAACCCCAGTCCCCAACATTCCTGGAAGAAGAAAGGTGAAGAAAGGGAAAAGTCTAGCCAACAACTCGACAAGAAGGCCGTTTTAAGCGCTTAATTTCGTCAAAACAAGCCCCGTCAATGACTAACAAACGTAATACTGAGTTTACACCGGAAATACGACAACGCAAAACTAAAGAAAGCCACTATAAGCGTGCGCAAGGACATTTTTCACTCGAGATCGATCGAAATTCTATTATTTGATCAAAGAATTTTTCTGCGTAGAAGGAATGTCCGCAAATTTTGGGCCAAACTGTAGTTTGTGGTGCCGCGAGATAGTAGGCCTGGGGAGAGGGCGCATGCGCAAAAGGGGCCGGGGCACGGAATAGGCGACTGAGGTAGTAGACTATACTCTTGCCGTTCTTTACAATTCCCTAACCTAAAAACACAGAGATTTTAAGTAACAATTCCGACAAAAAATCCGATTCTTTTAAAAAATTTTCGACTGTTGTCTTTTTGCAACAAACTGCAAACTTTTTTCCTGGCGGCCCGGTTGACCTAGTAATCAAACATAAAGTGCTATTACATTCCTTTAGCACTTTTTAACTATATTTAACGTCAAAAACTTCAAAAACAATTAGAATTTTTTGAAAAAGTAAAAAAAATCAAATATTGGCCCTAAAATTAAAATTTGTAAGATTTTTATGTTCAGGAATGGTGGACAACAATGTAGAAACGCATCCATATTTATAAAAAATTAGGCGTGGCCGAAAAGAGTTTGTCCCAGCCATCCGAATCTTAAAAAGCGGAAACAGCACTAGCACGCCGTAGTTTTTAAAAAAACTGGCAGCTTCGCTAGAAATCGCCTTAAAAACAGACAAAGCACTTCACAGAAGGCTTTAATTTTTCAGGAATGGGTTAAAGAACCGCCAGAAAATCTAATTGTTACAAAAATCGCAGCAAAAGTCCAACTTCTAAAGCGAATTTGTCGGCAAGTGACGAGAAAAAAATTTTTAAGGGCGCCTCCTTATCAACTTTTCGGCCTTCGGAATGGCTTGCTGTCCAAGCCTAAAGCCCAGTGCCGTAGGGGCCCCGGATTTTTTTGGGGCCGGACCCCCAAAATTTTTGCCCAAATTCAGCCCTTAGACCCCAACCATGAACAACATTAAAAATAGGGGGAAAACAGCGCCGCGGGCCGGAAACATTCCTTAGCAGCGAACAAAACCCGTATAAAAGCACGCAAAGGCAGCGCCGCGATTTCAAATTTTAAGAAAACTATTGAATTCCATGGCACTAATTCCCAAGTCGTAAACAAACTTTTGAAAACCTTAAAACCCGGCAGGCACAAAAATTTTGGCGGGCCAGTTGCCCCAGTTGCACCCTCCTGCTACAGGCCTGCTGCGGCCTCCCCGGCGTTAACCAATGGTCCCCAGAACGGTATGCGGCTAGGCAGAGTGTAGGGAGTTCCTTTCGAAACACCGAAATACATAATGTCGGAAGTACCCAAATCTCCCGGAAAACGCGATGCCAAAAAATTTCGACTTGTTGTGATAAAATCGGTTTTTGGACTGTTGGAAGGAAGGGAGGGGCCTTTTAGCGGGGTAGAAACCAAATTTTTCCCTGTGATTCTCTAAGACCTCGTATTAAAATCTAACCGATTTTTCTAGCATTTTACCTAGTTTTTAGATATAGAAACAATATAAAAAACTTTCATAATTTTCAAAATTGTTGACTTTTTGGTCAAAAATGTACGAAAAATTACCAAAATGAGTTTTTAAAATATTTTCAGAACTTTCTAGCAACTAAAAATACTATAAAAATACATCAGTTATCAGCAACAGGTGGAAAAAACAAAAAGTGGTTCCCCCCTGCTAAAAATACCTAATACCTAGTATCGTGTTTTTCAGCATCTCATCGGGCCGGAAAACGTCCACGTTGATGACCTCAAGTGAAAGTCCAGACACAACAAGAGAGCCTTGTCAAAGAC
>CATQJA010002456.1:0-32241 GCA_958295435.1 Mesorhabditis spiculigera
AACAGATATCTAACCTCAGGTAAATCATGATGTACATGGTCTTGATATCTGTGAACATACAACTCTGACGTTAGCCACTCAAGGCCTATATCACTGTGAACAGTTAACGTTGAAGCGACTTCTGTCCGACCTACGCCATAAATAAAAACGTCACTTTCTATTCGGTTCGACCGATGGAATAGATTTGTGAAGTGATATATTATTTAATTTGTAAAATCGGTGGTTTGGATGACTCACGAGTGTTGAAATAAATAGGTGTGGCATCACTTGATTGAATAATCAATCCCATATTCGGAACGCTATGCTCTCTCCACAATTTCAGCAAGTCCATCATCTCAAACTCAACACAACGTTCAGTTGTGTTAAGAATATAACTAGATGATAACAGTTGAGTTGAATGGGGTCTGTTCGCATACGTTATGCCGTATTCACGCCATAATGTATTAGGTTGATGCAGTTCAATACGTGCATCAGGCGCCAGACTCCCCGTGTAATACAATTTCAACTTGGCTTCTTCAAGATATAATAGATCAGGTATTCTGGCATCCAAATCACCAAAACTTATGAAGGATTCAAACTGCTCTATTTCATCTCTACCAATCATCATACGCTGCGTGTCACCAAAGTTCAGTGTCTGCAAGTGAGGCTGACTTCGCGTTGTCGCATCGGCAATCGGCTCTAGTTTCACTACGACACGCGGTGCCTCAAACAGTTCATATTTACCATGTGCACGGTTATGTGGACGAACGGAGAGCGTGCCCTCGAGATCTATTTTAGATGCTGCTTGATGGATGAGTCCAATTCTCCTTGCCCTCTGTACATGATAGAAAGATAATTGGTCATCTCATGTGTACGTCTGACGCGGACAGATACACTTGAGGACAAATCAGAAGATAATCTTGTCGCAGCTATTAAAGATGAAGATAATTCTTCGTCCACCTGATTGTATAGAATATACTTTGCAGCAAAACGATTTTCTGGACTTTTAATATGTATATAACTATCTAATAGAGTCTCCCCGTTTAGAATTTTACTCACTTCCTGTCTCATTGTATTGAGAGCTACACCCGGTCTGCGGTGACCTTCATCTCAAAATTACCATTAGGGTTAGGCTTCGCATGGATATCAGTTGCAATTCGAATATAAAAATCAATGCTCTCATCAGGCTGAGTTAGACCATATGTCAGATAGTCGATCGGAAGAAAAGGATCAGCCTGTCTGGATAATTGGACTTCTACACCATCGGTTTCAAATTTCTTATCCATCTCCAGATAAACATTATCCACGGCATATCCAAGTAGATTTTTAATTCTAACTTTCTTCGTTAATGTCGTCTGTCCAGCGATGATCACACCGTAATCAAGTTGCTTCAAAATACCGCCAAATGTATCGGACAGAAAGTCTCCCGACTCATCCATAAACATTAATCCAGAATACGATCCTATAAATTTGGTTTCCCAATAGTCGATGACGCCCCAGTAATCCTGGAACTCCACCTTCAACGTGTTTTCGGCACCAAAATTAACTTTCCTCTCGTCAATGCCAATATCGATATTAAACGGCGAGGACATTAATTGAGTGAAATCCCCTTCCTCTGGATAATATGGTTTATCGTTTAATAACACGCGATATTTGACTTTACCCTGATCTGCATCGTCCAGCACACCCTTTAGCTTGTTGCCAGAAAAGGTTACGTTGATTGTAGCTGTAGTATTCAGAAGTTGCAGAGACATATCTTTGAACTCGACTCCATTACGGGGCGAGTCCACCACCATCATCACTTCATCCAACGTATAGGTATTTTCATAATGCATACTACTGTCAAAGTAATAGGCAATTCGGTTTAAACCTGTTAAGTCCCTCTGAGGGATAGCGTTGAGTGTATCCCAGACTCATTCCCTTCTCTTGAACAAAGTTGAATTCGTAATATCCACATCGAACCACTTATTGAAATGATACGTCTTCCATGTTATCCCGGAGTCAAACGATGCAGCCAATTTCAATATGCCCTCAGCAGAGGTTGCGACTACTTTCGTAGCAATAATTTTTTTCACATCTCCGTACAAAGCAATATCAGATGGTTGCACAATTAATTGTTCGAAAGGCAACGCATTGTACGTTAATATCATGTCGCTATTGCCTGCAATAACGTCTTCATCATTTGTCCACGTAACGACGTCAAAATCTCCCTCAAGTTCATCCAATGGGGAGTAGTTTGCAGTGATATTTAATTCGGCTGACGTTTTGGATGGGTCATCTGTGTAATACAGGACATCGACACTATCGCCTAATTCATCATATAAGGTAAAAGGTTCGGTTTCGATTGTGATCGTTGATTCTGTTTGATTGGGATCGTCGGTGTATTCGATGATTTTGATCTCTTTATCTTCCCATTCTTCAGCTAAAGTAAATGGATCGGTTTCGATTGTGACCACTGATTCTATTGCTGCTGGGTCATCAGTATAATAAAGTACTTCAATATCCTTGTCTGCCCACTCTTCTTCGAGTGTGAATGGGTTCGTTTCGATATTGAAGGATGTCTCTGCTTTGTTTGGGTCGTCCGTGTAATAACACAGTTCAACCTCGCCAATGAGTTGTAACCATGCTGATTCAGGTATGATGGAAATGTCGTTCATGCCATAGTCAATGTAATCTTGCTCCGTTGGTGTATTGTTAGATAGCTTGTTCCATGAATTTGAATAATAGCAATAAGAACCATTGGCATACAAAAGTGTATTATAGTATTTTTGATTATAAACATCAATTGCATCAAAAAGAACATATTTGGTATCATTTGTTGTTATTTTCACTGTATGAACACCTTTACTTAAAGTTGTTTTTTCGTATACCACTGCTTGCTGAATGACCAGATTTACGTTGTATTGGCTGAAAACTTCAGTAATCCCGTCAATTGTAATAGATATATTAGATGACCCCAAGTTATGACTATTACCGATTATCCTAATCTTAGTGCCTTCAAATTGAAACTCTACGGTTGAATTTATTGACGATGAAAGCCTAGAAGTTCCGTTGTAATATACAGCGTTTGGAGAGGAAGCGAATCCACTAGAATACTTGAAAATATTGCTGGTATCATCGTACCTTTTCCAACCCTCTTCTGGAAGCGGTAGTGCCCAACCTAAAGTTGCCATTAATTAATCCACTCCTTTCTGAATTCTAAATAGATAGTTCATTTTTTTGCTCATGTGATCGATGCTCTCTTGATTGGTGTTTTACTTGTGTCAATTTTTTGTTTGAAGACTTTGCCTAAACCGATTTTTTCACTATCTTTAACCAATGATCTTCTTTTGATGAATTCATCACCTAGATCAATAATCATTCCTTTATTCATCCCATGCTCTAGAAAGCTTGTTTCTGAATTGTCTACGAAAGATAAATATGTATCAAGTTCATACATACCTAAATCACCAATCGATAGAAAATCTCCTGCTCCTTGATTGGCAGTAACATTAATTCTATATTTCTTGTATGCAATCTTATTTTTAAATCCATAGAATCTAAACTCTTCTGCGGCAAAGTTGGGTTGATTTACTCTCGAATCAAGAACGATCCATTTTACTCCATCCCATCCCTCAAATGTCCAATTCTTCGGGAGTCTATTAGCTGGAGTTGTACCAGATTTTATAGAATAGCTTGTTATAGTTACAGTAGAAGGAAATTCATAACTAAGCCAACCTACTAAAACTCCGCTTGCAGTAACCCATCCGTTCTGATCAACAAGTCTATCGAAAGATTTCCATGGGTAAAAAGTCGAATAAGTTGAGCTGGCTTCAGCTACACCCGATGGAGATGTATTACTTGTCATAGCTGGAATAGCATTGTCTTTGTACATATTTTCGATACTATAGTATTCATCACCAGATGAAATCAAGAATTTGCTGAGAGAGTTTAAACCAAACATTTTCAATTCATTTATTACAACCTGTGCCCCACCATTGTTAGCAGTCCAATTTAACCTGTACATTTTGTAGAGTTTAGCTTTACTAACATCAATAAAGTATTCCTTATTTATATTAGCAGTTGTCCAAGTTTGATTTACTTGTGTGTCCAATACAGTCCAATTAATGTCATCATTAGATCCTTCAAATGTCCAATTTTTTGGCATATGAGGAAAGTAAGTTGCAGACAAACTTCGTACTATATACTTGCCAATTCTAATAGGATTAATGAATTCATATCCAATATATCCTACACTACCATTTCCACTCACGTAGCCATAGACATCAGAATTATCGAATGCTTTGTCAGCATTATTGCCCGAAGTAGCATAACTGCTAGAAAAAGCCCTGCCACTTGGAGTGGTCAATGATGTCATAATTGGAATCAGATTATCTGTATAAGTATACATTCAACCATCTCCTTTCAAAATAAATATAACAATGTGCTCTTAAAACTAACCTAATATAATCTTTTTTGCTCGATGCTTAGACCTATCTATTTTTTGTTTAAATACTCTACCTGAGCCAAGGGGTGTTGAATCTTGCTTTTTATGCTCTCTGACACTTAACTTCTCATTCGTGTCGATTGAAAATGCTTTATCTATACCATGATTAACAAAATTGTTTTCATTCAACGAACTAATCACCAATACAGAAGGCGTTAAACCATAAAACTGAACATAATGAATATTTATCCAATCATTACCGCTTGTTGCTAATGTTGCTTCAATTTTATAATAAAAATATTTTTTTTCATTTTTAATATCAAATGTTTGATAAGTAGTTGTATTTGAAACTAATGCTGTTTGTGTATCTAACGTATCCCAAGTTGTTCCATTGTTAGAAGCCATAAATTTAAATGTTCTCAGTCCAGCTAAAAATGAATATCTCTTAGCACACACAGGGTCATTGAATCTGTAGCCTATATATACTGGTTTTGAAGAATTTGGTGTGAAGTTAGTTGTATAAACAGTAGTATCATCATTATCAAAGGCTTTCCAAGTGTAACCTGTTGAATAACTCGCTGATCCAATGACGCTACCAATCGCATTATCATATCCATCCATTAGTGGAACTAAGGGCTTCCCAACCTTTTGATAAAAAGAATATGTCGTATCTTCTGATGAAATCAAGAATTTACTTAAAAAATCATATTCCATCATTTCTAGTTCATTTATTGCAAATGCTGTGGTCGATCCATTATTGCTAATACAATAGATCCTATAGTATAAAAATCTAACATTATTATTGAATGTGAACACTCTTTTCTCTGCAACACCCCAATTTGTCACATTATCCCTTTCATCAATCTTAGTCCAAGTTGAACCATCATTAGATGCTTCAAACCTCCAATTTTTTGGACTTTGAAGTAAATCACTAGATGTCCCCGAATTTCTTGAGGAGATCGTATATTGAGAAATGGCTACTGGATTAGTAAATTTATAACACAACCACTGAGCAGTCGCTGTGCCACTTGACGCCCAACCTTGATCGCTAATTTGATTAAACGCGTACCAAGGTTCATATACACTTGAAAAAACACTACTAGCACTCGCTACTCCTGATGGAGCAGTGTTTGATGTCATTTTTGGTATAACATTTCCTGCTTTTATAGGCATATTGTCCATCTCCTTTTTCTAGAAAAAACTAAATAGAACACACCTTGTAGATGTGTTCAGTAAATTAACCTTGCGTTATTTTGTCAACTCTCCGTTTTGACATATCGACAATGTGTTCAAATGATTTGCCTGAGCCTAGAGTTTGATTAGTTTTTCTGATATCCTTTATCTTTCCGATCATTTCATTTATGGATATATCGTCTTTCATTCCATATTGGATAAATTCTTTTTCGCTGCCAGAGTCTAATACATACATTGTCTGATTCTTCTTTTCGAATATCTCCATTTCATTTACACCAACAGTAGATATTGTATTATACGAACTCAAGATGTTTAGACGATAATATGAATATGCTTTACTACTCTCAAAATCGTAATATATCCTAGTTTCCACATTAAGTTGTGTGTTAGCATATATCTTCTCATACGCAACTCCATCATTCGATCCATACAGTTCAAATTCTTTAATAGAGTAAGATGTTCCAGTTATAAGTAGTGATGCTAATGATATTCCAGTAATAATTTTTGGCTTATTAAATTTAACTTGCAACCAATGTCCTTCTGCTGGTGGGGTTGAATTTGTAAACCAAAATGGTCTTACTGTAGCACTTACTTGCCCATCAAAAGCATACCACGGAAAGTCTGAAGCATTATATGCGCTTGCTTTTATTTCTACTTCATTACTTGATGCAGATGTCATAACTGGTACAGCATTTTCTCGGCTAATAACTCTTTCAAGGCGATAGTTTTTATCACCAAATGAAAGTAAGATTTTACGCACAAATGGATCAATTAAGGCATTATAAATTTCAAGTTCGTCAATATCAAATCTCAAATACCCTGTAGTGCCTGTACTACCAATCCTGCCGATCGCTGCCCCACCATTATGATATGCAACTGTTTCTTGTGAAGCGGCAGTTGTTGTTGCAGCAGGGTTAACCATATCATCAACGTACAATTTGACAGTGTTTGTATTTGTTGTTCCATCCCAAGTAAATAAAATATCATGCCATTGGTTATCGCAAATGCTTTTAGGAGTAGAAAGAAAATATCTGTATGCAGAGGTTGCTTGTGACCCTACTAAGACCATTTTGCCATCTGTATCAATCATGACCCCAAATCCTTGTTGTGTAGCAAAACTATTTACATTGATAAGTAAATAACCAGCTACACTTGGTGGGGTAGCACGTACTTTGAAACGAATACTCTTTGCTCCAGTGGGAATTAATGCTCCAGTGAGTTTTATAAAGTCACTCACTCCATTGAATGATCTGGCATTACCATTAACCCCTGTAATTACAGTTGTTCCTGTGACTGAACCAACATTATTTCCTTTGCTGTCAACTAATTGAGATGACACATTTTCATCAAACTTAAACCATGACACACCATATTTATCCATTAATTCTTTTGTTCTTGTGCTCATAATCGAATCTCCTTCCTTATGAAATCATTATTTTATAGACAAAAAGAAGTAGAGCGTTTAGCCCTACTTCACACTTATACTTGTTATTTCAAAATACTTTTTCAAATCGACACTACCTTTGAACATCTTACCTGATCCTAATGAACCATTAGCAGACATACTCGCAATGAACCCTTCTTTTTTCCTGTCTAATACAGAAAGATCTTCCATTCCGTCATTAATAAAAGTGTCTTCCGAAGGCAAAGTTGCGGATATTGTCTTCCACTCTAAAGTTTCAGTGTCAAACCTCTTATACGATCCTTCATGATTAATAAACAATCTGTTTATTGGAAGAGTTTCAATCTCAAAAAATGGTCTGAATCCAGATGTGCTATTGGTTGAATTGGTTGCTATGCTAACATGACCAGAAACAGGATTATTTCCTCTTTGAGATCGAGATCCAGACGCACTACTTGTAGATGAGTAAGACGATATACCGCTCCAATTCCACACATTGTTGTCACCAGCAATGATCGTTCCATTCAAGGTTGAGTTTACAATATACTTATCCCATTCATTATCCTTATCTGTTGCGTTAACGCCGCCTGTGAGAAGTCTTAGTTTGAAAATATGATTATTGTCTAATTGCTCTGAATAACTTAACTCAAGGTTTAATCTGGCCGCATTACTATTCGAGGTTTGTGTGGTCTTCATTATCTTGTAATATCTGTATTCTACGGGTTGATCAAAATAGAATGTCGCTTGTTCTGAGTTGCTCCAAATGGATTTTTGGCAACTTTTTATTAGAGTATAGTTGATATTATCATCACTTCCGTATACATCAATCACTGAAGCCATATTTGCTCCATAATAAGCAGTTACTTTTATTTCTCCAAACTTCACTCTTCGCTTGCAGTCTAATATTAAACCTGTACCCGCATAGGAACCCAGAATCCACTTGACGCAAACGCTTTCCAAGGGTCTTCATTAGTTAGGGGAAGTTCCAACACCAGTTACGCTATATACATCGGAAGCTGAAGTTATATATGGTGTCTTATTGTGAGTCTTAAAAATAGTTGTTGATTCAACCCCAAAAATATAACCAGCGTTGTTAATCGCGTCCCAAGATACAGTATTCTGTATGTCTCTATCAGCAACTAGAAACTTTCTCTTATTCCAGTCCTCAACCATAATCCAATAAAAATCTCCCATTGGAATAGGACTGCCTGAAGAACCTATAAAGTCAAAAGTCTCTTTTCCAAGCCTACTAAATACTCCAGCACTACTCCTAGCCGCAATGTAATGACATCTGATTCGCTTGCCAATCTCTAGTTCTGCAATGCTTGTCACTTCATCTGGATGAAACATTCGTCCATCAAGGTCAATGTCTACAGCATCAAGAGAAAATGTTCCAATCAAACTAGTTGTAGAAAGCTTCACTTCATGTAAACCCTTCTCCAAACCTGACACTTCAAAGACCAATATTTGATACTTATTTGCTGGATTGTTGGGATTCCATGCAGAGACTTTTCCATCAATCTCTATGGTCACGTTATCAACTCTATTAGTCCAATACAGATCAATGATCCTCAATTTTGTCCCATAAAAATTAAATTTAATGCTATTTGATGATGCCCCATTAAGTGGAATATAGTGGGCTGTTCCTGCATAAGTATTAGGATCACCTGTAGCCGAAACCCAACCTAATCCTTCGTACTTCATAGCTGAACTATTGTCATACCTTTTCCAACCTGCGTCAGGTGTAGTCAATTGAGATCCAATGAGTCTTACGATGTATCCATTTACATCAACATCAACAGCATCAATATGAAAATTACCTGTTCCACTAACCTTTTTGACTACAACCTCATGACTACCTTCAGATAAATTGTTTTTTTCGAGAACAATCCTTTGAGGTTGATATGAAGAGGAGGTAGTTGATAAATTAATATATTCAACAACTCCATCAATACTAACTTCAACATTCGGATCATATGCGCTACCATACTCTGCAATGAGTCTAAGTTTCTTTCCTGTAAAAGAAAATTTTATATAATTCCCAATTACATTACTATACATAACAGAACCGCCTTCAAATACACGCCCTGTGGTATTTGCTACTGTTTTCCAATCTGTACCAAAATGCTCTAAGCTATCCGCATCATACCTACTCCAACCACTTTCTGGCACTGTTACCTCAGACCCAATATATCTTACTAAGCGTCCATCAGAATCAATATCTATAGCATCTAGACCGAAAGCAGCGGCTCCAGCATCAGTGACTCCACTAAAACCGAAAATTTTTACGGTATGTGTTCCATAAGGGAGACCAGCCTTTTCATATACAAGTGTTTGTGCTTGAATTACAGCGGTTCTAGCTGTAAACGTCTCAACATTGCCATCAATGGAGATAGATACGCTCTGTGCTCTACTTGTGTTGGTAGATGAAGATATAATCCTTACCTTAGTTCCTATAAAAGAGAAAACCACTTCTCCTACCGCAGATCCATTTGCATTATATGAGCTTTTCCCTTCATATGCACCCGACACTACATAGTTTCTTTGAGTGAATCCTGTGTAGTTTATGAATGGCTCAGCATCATCATACCTTTTCCAATCTGCATCTGGTGCTGTTAAAACAACTCCAGCACTTCTAGTCATGTATCCATCTTCACCTACATCAACTGCATCGAGAATTAGTGTTTTGTTGTCTACTGTTTTAATTTGAACAACATGTTTACCTTGGGACAGGTCATTTTTTTCGAAGACCAAAGCCTTCGTTCTTGAGGTTGTTGAGTCTTCATTGATTATTCCAACATTAATTCCATCAATAATAACTTGAGCTGTTGTAGTTCTACCTGAATACAAGCCACCAATAATTCTTATTTTTGTTCCATAGAAAGTAAAACTCATTGTTGATCCACTGGTCGATGTGTACTTTGCACTTCCGTTGTAGTTTCCAGCAAGCGTTTCTGTTAACCATGTACCTGTGTAAACAATCATGTCATTCGTATCATCGTACCTCTGCCATCCACTTTCAGGATTAATTAATTGATCTCCTAATACTGCCATTTACTACACCTCCCTATATTCAAATACTGGACGAAATCCCCAAGTAGCATAAGAACCTGAACTTAATGTATAGTTTATGTTTCCCCATTGAGCTCTGGTATTGCTACCTCTGCCAATTCGTTGAATATTGGAAGCGGTTGTAGTGGAATTTCCAGCCTTATCTCTCCATGTGCCATAATTCGGTGTTTCTCTGCACCAGCTATAGTTGCTTAAATAATGAAAAACATCATCTAAACTTTTTCCTGATAATATCTTTGCTACAGGAAAATTAATGAGATACTTATCCCACTCGTTGATTGCGGGAAATGCTCCAAATCCTAAATCAGTGTTCGACTTATTTCCACTTGAGTCTGCATACAATACACCGCCACTTAAAGAGCGAATCGAACCCGATTCAAATGCAACGCCTTCTATCCAATTTTTAGAGTTGAGTTGATCCCATGTGATAGAGTTGAAAATCATTCTATCGGAAATGAGCAACCCCTTGTCTACCTTAATGAAGTAAAACGTTCCACCTACTCCTGCTGTAGTACCTAAGCCATCTAAGGGTATTTCTCCACTACTCAAAGGAGCGCCTGATCCAAAATTATACACAACAGTATTTCCTATTGTGCTCCCTCTGACTGCACCACATTTGATATAATCCCCAATCTTCATATCCTCCACACGCTCTCTTAATTGCCCTATTGTTGCTGGAACTGCCATAAAATCACCCCTTACTCACTCTGATTCTATCTACTTTTTGAAATTTCGTATTTTCAACCTTCTGACGTAGCACCATCCCAGTTGGAGTGTCCGATGTTTGTTCCATGTTCAATTGATATATTTTCTTTAAGCCTAGTGAACCCGAATCACTCTCAATAAAAGGATTACTGTATTTATCCTTCTGATTAAAATCGTCTATGTAAAAGTTCGAATATTTCTTTTCTGCAAAAATCTCAATTTTCATCTTCGCATACTTTGCAGGCGATTTGGACACAGCGCTATTAGCAGAGATCTCCTCATACTCCAGCCACTCAAAGCCGTCTTCAGATGTACTCCAGTAAATCTTGTATTCTGCGCCCCCCGCAACATCTACCTTTGCAGCCACACCTTTAAATGATGCGATCTTATCCTGAATTCGAATCGCGGTGGACTCCCAAGATCCAGTAGCAGGATAGATTGAATTCCCGTCCGCATCATGACCCAGTTCTCTTAATTTCAATCTCTGATCCTCATATATCGTATCTTGAAAAACACCTACAACTAGATCTATATCTAGTGCAATTTCTTGAATTCCCATATTCTCACCACCTATCTCATCTCAAAATCCAACTCAACGAATATCCCAGTTGATGATTCCAGCATGGTTAGCCTTCAAAGGGGCTTCTATCTGATCTATTACAAATCCATTCTTCCGAATAACTAATCGCCCAGGTAGATCCTGGTTGGAAGAAATTTTTATCTGAAAATATACATTTTCCTTTAATGGCAGGGAACACACACATTGAAAATTAATTTGAACATCGTTCAAACTCATCGATTTTTTGTAACCAAAGTTAAAACATTCGATCGTGTTTCTGAACGTTCCCGAATTTCCAGTCCCTGAATATCCACTCATATTCGCTTCTGAAGAACCATTTTTGAATTGAATGATGTCATTATATAGAAAGGTTCTTCCGGTTAACGGATACTCTTGATCGTCACATACGTATGATACGGAGTAACGATCGGCATTAATGTGAAAGACACCATTGGCAACGTTATAGTACACTTGAGAGCCTTGACCTACTAATCCGAAAGAAACCAGCTTGTCTTTGTTAATTTCATAAAAATGATGTGATTGTTGTGTCTTCAGATCAAATTCACTCAGAAAAGTTCCATCATAATAATCAGCGACCCATAAATAAGCTTGCGGTACAGGTGAGCGCATAAATTGTGTATTACCTAAAATCACAGTCTTCCCCCCTTATAATAAAAAAAGGGACAGACTACTATAGCCTGTCCTCATATGTATTTCATTCTTACACGTAACGATATGAGATACGTTTCTTGAACTGTTGCTTGCCGCTTTTCGCATTCAACGGTACTTCACATTGAATGGACAGAGTCACATAGTTACCCGCTGCATCTTGGGGGTTTCCATTGTTGTTCACACCAAGAATTTCTTTCGCTCCTGGTGTCAATGGGGTTGCATAAGGAGTTCCTGAATGATCCTTGGTTGTCTTGCCTGTGGTCCCGATAGGTTTGGAAAAATCTTTACCGACACGTGAACTTTCCTCATCCAGATCTGTCTCACCCAAGGAATCGACCTGAACATGAAACCAGTTATTTTTAACAACTTCAACTTCATTGCCAACGGTATCCCCTGTACCACCACTCATGTCCCGAGTCGTAAATGTGCAATCTTCCATTTTGGATACATCTGATGCACCCTTTTTGTTATTCCACACATTAAAAATATGAATTGTACTTTTGGTATCCGCATCAATGACACCGTAGTCAAACGGTGCTGTAATCTCCTGACTGTGTGTAGCATTCATCCATGTAATAATAGGTTGTGTCATAATCATCAATCTCCTTTTTTATGTTCTTACCGTTAATTGAATTGTTAGATGCTGGATATTAAGCCCTGCTTTAATGACTTGAATTCGAAATACATCTCCTGCTGAAACCTGTTTGCTTGCAAACTTCGCCTTTTTATTATCAAAATGTTCTTGTACATTGAACTCCAAATGATGCTCCATAATATCAACCCAATGAATCAGATCTCTTGATCTCTCGATCTTAATTTCAGTCTCAGTCTCTCCAGAGACACCACAATATCCTTTCACATCCACGATCTCACCATGAAATGGAAAGGGTGCCACAATGCCTATAACTTCGTTAAATAAGTAGGAATCTTTGCAAAAAACAATAACACGATCCTGTACTTCCAGCGGGATCTCATTTAATTTCAAATGCTCCGCCACACTCATAAGGCCATCTTGATATGAATTAACGACTTGCAGATTCTGGCCGAATACATCGATTTCAATCCAGTTGTTACCGTCATATCGACGTCTCTTGCCGTCCTTGTAGGTTTGCACCGTCCATCCGATTTCAGGAAAAGGGTAGGTATTCCACAGCTCACGAAGATCCGCTACCGGACTTTTGTATACTAGGCGTGTCGTTTTATAGGCATCCTTTGCTCGATTAGCAGCCTCTAACGCTTCATCTGCTGCATCATTAGCATGATCTGTAGCACGTTTGGCTTGCCCTGTCTGGTCTATGGACTGCTGAATGGCTCCTTCTACTCGTTCCATTGCTAGTTGCGTCTCATCTAGCTTGCGCTGTGATTCATCTATAAAATCTTGCAACGTTTTGATAACATCCGGATTACGTGTGATCATCGCGTAGATACGTGATGCGGGATACATAATGAGTCCTCTACCCTTATAACGACATAGATGGACTTTCCCTTCTTGGGACGGGTGAAATTGAATGGTACCCATTCCGTAATGAACGAGGAATTCATTTTCTTTTAACATCTGATGCTTCTCATATACACGTTGGTCGATCTCAACAAAACCACCAATAACAACCTTATCAGTTGATGAAGGAATTTCAAGTAAAGTAATCATGCCGTTAATGACAGGTAATGAATCTGTTCGATCCACGAATGGATCTGTAGCATCTCCCTTACGGGCAATAATCGTCAGCGGATCATTATACTGAATATATGTATGTAAGTTTGACAAGGGTTCACCTCCTTACGTAATATTTAGTTTGTATATACATTGCTGCTTCCAGTCGTGACTCTGGCAGAGGTATCCAAAGATGTTGCTACTGTTGAATTGATACTGCCAATGGCTTTACCTCCTGCAAAGACGGTTGAACTTCCTGACGTAACCCTCCCCTGTCCACTGCCCGATGTTGAGGGTCGTATATTAACATATCTTGTTGAGCCGCTACTTGATGGTACCGCTGGACTTGCTATCCATGAATCCGGAGAAGAATCATTGACACATGTAATTGCGTGTCCATTCACATAAACTGTTGAGACAGATACCGTTCCAGATGAAGTTATGACTGCATTAGTGCTTCCGCTACCAGTTGGTGTCCAGTAACCACCACCCCAATCAATGCATACACCTGTTTCCTCATCTCTAATTGCACAAAAGCGCTCAACCCAACTTTCAATCTCGTATGTAACATGCCCAATCTTGCTTGTCTGATTTACACTTGAACCGTTATACGCTACTCCAGCCATATAACCTCCTACTGTAACAACTTAAATTGATATCTGAACTGAATCCATGCATCTCCACGCACTCGTAAAATATTTTTCCCTACAGACAAATTCATAAATTGATCATTGAAGTTCTTATATCTATACGTTACTGGAAGAGAGGATTCTATGTGTTGTCTCTCGTTATCCACATACACTTCCTCATCGTGCACGAGATTCTTGAAATGAAACTCTTCAGCATGCCGGGATTGATTGTAAATCTGAAAATCACCATTCCCTTGTTTGTGAATCCATATCTCTGGTCTACATACCTGATCTCCCTTGTTAATAAGCACAAGTACTGGTTCAAACGAAAAAGTGATTTCTTTTAATACCGGTGATCTACTCAGGTCATTTGTATCCATTAATACACGATACATAAAATGATGCTGATTAACCGCCGTATCTTCATTCATTCCAGGTACAATTCCATCATTGATGCATGTTTCCCATGAAGTCCATTCTTGCCCATCGATGGAGTGCCGGGTCTGAACAATAATTCTTGAGTTTTCAGACTCCGTCTCACTAATCCAATTTACACGGCTTAAGACTCCTCCTGCTTCAATAGGAATCTGAATGGAACGGGAAACATAGTGACCTTTCAAATGCGTTAACGATAACCAATTCGCCATATGGCCACCTACTCAATCTTTCCAAAAGGTCGAAACCAGGCAGCAGGACCGATTTCTTTCCATTTCGCGATTCGACGGCTGGACCATACTGCATTTTTATCGTACGTTGTCGTCCCATCAATCGTACTCCATATCGGTTCTTGATCACCGGATTCTCCTGCCTGAATGCAAATATAATATCTTCCATTGTCTATTGTAGGCAGCACCATATCATTCTTCTGGTACATCGTGGTGGAAGCCCATTGATTGGTTGCTCGAATATCCTGAAACTCTATTCCATTCGATACAGGAAAGACGGGTTCACGGTAACCTGAATAGCCAGATTGTACACATTGATATACATGGCCGTTATCTACAGTAGGAACAATATAATCTCCATTTTTGTATGAGTGTACATTCTGCCATTGTGGAGCAGCTTTACCAGCACGCGTGTTTACCCAACCGTAGTAACTTCCATACACGCAATTGACGTTACGCAAGGTCGCATTCTGTATATAGTCACCACTGGTGGGGATATCTGTTACAAAATCATCTGATATTTGGTCTAGCTTTTGAAAGTTCTCTGCCAAATCTCGAATGGTGTTTTCAATCTCATCTGTAAAAGCAGGTATTTTTAATTGTAATTTGGATGTGTGGATTGACATATTTCTCTCCTTTCTTGATTCAGTTCATATCGATCCATTTTGTGGCCTTAGGAAAATCACTCCACTTCGGTCTGTGAGTATCCAAAGTGAGATGGCTCTCTGGGTTAATAATCACCGATTTGAATTCTGTAGCGGCTTGAAAATCAGGCTTCCAATTATAGATCTGGTCTTTCCATTCATACTTTCTTGTTGTCATCACTGGAGAGTAAGCATAAGGTGAATCACACCTGAACGTTAAAGTAATGTAGCCTTGTTTTAGCCCATTGTGTACAAGGGTCGCATCATCCACCACCAGTGCATAGAAAATGCGTTCAGGGTTTATACCATCCTCAGTAGTAAAATATAATTCCTGATAATAATCATGCTGTGTCAGCCACCTTGCTACTTCTCTTATCTTGTCTGTATCCCAGCTTTCTTCAAACGCAAAAGAAATAGAAAATTGTAACGGCTCAACCTCTGTTCTAATGAAATAAGGTTGGTCCCTGCCCTTGATTTTCTCTTCTACAATACTTCGGGACGGAACGAATTCTTCTTCCATCATGCCGCTACCAAGACTAACATTAATAATGCCAAAATCCACAGATTTTTGGCCTGCATACGAAAAATATAGTGCATCCCGAATGGTTATCGTAATCACCTCCTTTCCAGATCTACTATTAATTCAGGTCTATACGTTGGCCGTTAATTTTAATATTGCGATTAGCTTTAATTTCAATATCACCATCGTTTTTCATATGAATGGTTGAACCGGCTTCTGTTTTGAAAATAATTTCTTTACCACTTACTTCAACTGGTCCGGATTCAGACTCCATAATCACTTTGTCATCCATGAATTTCAGACTTCTTCCTCTTCCATTGGATTGTGCCGAATATAACAGTTCGAGGGACCCATTGGGTTTGGTTATTAGACCTTTGCCGTATTGCCTTGCGTCTCCCTCACCCATACTGATAATTGGATAGGCTGTCTGTCCATCTCCTTCAAAATACAGCTTCATTTTGGTCTTGTCTGTCATTCCATAGACCATCACTGGCCAGCTGGTAACATCCGTTGTCATTTCACCAGATTGACTGGCATTACGCCAATATAACTTACGCCCATCCGATAACGCTTTATGTGTACCTGTTCCCGCCTCAACCATACTCGTCAGAAAGGTTAACTCTTTCCCTTCAATCTTGATATAGTTGGACCATCCTTGTACTGCCGCGCGCGTCAAAGTCGAAACTTTGCCTGAAACGATTGAACTTATGAAACCATCCTCTGCCGTAACCATCGTTGCAGCGATAAGTTCTGCATCGATCGCTCCCGCACCTACAATGTCCCATTGATTCATGAATATCTTACGTTGCTCCGAATCAATCAATAATGTGTTTTGATTATCCGTTATCTTCAGCTTTTTGAATTTGGCGGTACCGTCCATGGCAATGGATGCAACAGCATCTTCAAACTCTTCTGCGCCCGCCCAGAATCCTTTCAATGGGAACATCTTCATCACACCTGCCCCATCTCGCAGGGTTAGTGATGATCCCTCGATCCGTCCATTTTTGAACATGGAGTTTTGGATCTCTGCTGAATCGGCATAAAGCTTGTTCATCCAGACATTGCCGTAATAATCTGCATGAAAAGGAGCCCGCGCCCATACACTGGACCCGAGAGCTAAACCATTTTTATCAATTGTGAAGACCTGATCATCCACGCCAGCTTTGACAAACAGATCACCATCAAGCGAAGTACCGAACGTTTTGTCTGCAATCCCGTTACGAAAACGTTCGATGATGAATCCTTCCTCCGCTGTCATAGAAACGCGATTAACTTTGGTCGTATCATTACAGTTAGATGAACCGTACCTGTTTAGGAAAAATCCAAAACGATCAGGTTGATCCGAGAGCAATCCGAGCTTAACGACTTCACGTCCACAACGGTCATCGATCATCAATCTGGACCCCTCAATGGTAAACACACCTGTTGTATCCCCTATGACAACCCGCTGACCCAGAATGATCTTACCTAACACCATTTCAGCAATCAGTCCATCTGCCGTAATAGCCGTTTCATATCTCAGCCCCCCTGATCGTGTCAGGCCCAGTGCACCATTTGTCAAACGTAGAAACCGTAATGGATCATCCGGATCAGTAATGGTAATCCCCTTGTTGTTAATATCCACTGTGTTGTTAATGGACATATTAATTTCATTCGTAACCTTATTCCAGAATCGGTCGAGCAGCTTACTCATATCGGATGAATCAACGACAGCTTGACCCCATTTTGTTTTATTGGTATCAACAATGATCGAGGTATTCTTGGTTTCATTCAGAAACTTCTCAATTCGGGTAGATTCATCGTTTACATTTTTAATGTTGGATAACGTTAGACTGATGGAAGACGAATCATAGTCATATTGAATCTCACTGATACGGGCGGTCACACCAATACCAACTGATTCATATTTCACATTGACATAATCCCCCAGATTGAGTTTATCCCAATTAAGCTGCTCCTCCACAATCTCCAGAAAGTTAACAATATCTATATCCACAGATAGTTGAGGTACCTGTAGTTCCTTGAATTTTTCAAGAGCTGCCTCGTACAGATCCTTTTCATCAATGTACTTGTCTTCATTAAATTCTCGTTCAATAACAAAGTAGTTGAGCTCCTGTAATTGCTCTGAGGAAAAGTTGTTCTCTGCCGTTAATAAGGTCTGTAGCTGTGTAATTTGTTGCTTAACCGCTATAATCTTGCTGTTCAGGTTTGAAATTTCGACCTCTTTCAGGGAGATCTGGTTCTTTTTCTGATCCAAACTATATCGATCCACAATGGTAGCTTCATTGGAAGAGGTCTCGTATTCACCCAGGCTTATTGAGTTTACCTGAATAAAGCAACTTGCTGTACCCCCGTTTAAACTTACCGTAACCGAATCAGTTCCCTTAGATCTGGTTAGCATCGTCCATTTTCCAGATACTGTATTGACCCATGTTCCATTCACTGAAATGGATACTCCAGCAGCAGGCTCAAGTCGTATCATGACAGCATATGCATAATCTGAATTAAGTTGAAACGTTCGAGATGAGTTGCCCGAATGAGTATATTTTTCAAAAAACATTTTATCAGCAAACTGTTGGGAAAGTGTCACTTCCTCCAAAACAGCCTCGTCGTTTTGTAACTTGTTCAGACCAATCTGTAACGGAATCAGATCCTTTTCATACTGTTGAAGTTGATCCAGATATTGATTGAATTTCTCCTTGTTAGACTCAACCAGGTTATTGTAATCAAGTAAAGCATGGCATAGTCCATCAGACATCCAAAGACTTGAGGTAATAACTTTACGAGAGGAATCACGTTCAAACGGATATAACCAGTAGCCAAAATTCTCAATATAATTCTGTCCTGTAGGATTCACTTTTTGAATTCCTAAACCATCTCTGCCGCCCGCATATAATCTCGTAACCATTTCCTCGGCACTTGTCTCTCGATTCATGCTTTTTAACAATTTCCCATAACCCACGGTGAGTCCTCGATTAATTCCAGTCAGTTCTGGCTTGGTCATACTGATTAGTCGTTTTTCTGTATTAAAATGAACAATCGCGTTATATGTCTCTGCTACCGAGAATACAGCTTCAAGCGCACTGTTAGATGAAAAATCGAATGTCCTGTAACTTAATTTAAAATCGGCATCCAAATAATCAATGTTCCAAAGCGTGTTGGCCAGCAGTTCCGTCAACACTTGTTCTGCATGATACGATTCTGCAAAGTAACTATGGATACGCTTGTCTGACAATTCCCTGGCTAGAGAGTAACAACGGACGTTTAGCATGTCCGCATCACCCAGATCATCCCCTAGGCTATTTACCGTAAACCACTCTATCTTGTTACCTTGCACCATTTTTATTAAATATCGTTCTTTGATCAGATCTACATTTTTGTTTCTGTGCAAGACATGGGCAATATCCAGCTGGTACGGTAAAGAGAACGATAACTCGCTAACATCATTTAAGCGTGTACTCATGGAGTCATGACAAATCTCACTCATTTTGCTAATGATCTCCCGATTCGGTTTTGCTAAAAAATATTGGGGCTGTATAGGTTTTCTAAGATGATCTATAACACCTGGCAATGGCTTCACTCCTTTCTACAAATATAAAAAGGAAGGGCTTCTGCCCTTCCCTAAATGGTTCTCCACTTTAATTTGTTATTTAACGCCTCTTCGAATTTCCCAAGCAAGTTCATTCCGGTATCGTTATCTTTAGCCATAATTTCAACTTTATCAATCTGGATTCGGTTATCCGTATTTCCGGCAACTCTGTTCTCAGAAAATTTAAATGTACTGAAATCAAGACCGGTTTTGATTCGATCTGTGATCCCCCGAACAATATCTACAATCTTCAGAAGATTAGATGTATCAGATTGATTCAGAATCAACTCTTTCTCATGGGCAAGCAGGAATTTCCCTCCTGCAAACGACGGAGTCATACCACCAGTATTCGCTGAAAAGATATTAAGCTTAGCCAGTTCCGCAAAGCTATTATCAGGGAATTTATATTTCTCCCGATATCCCTGGTTCTCCTCTTGCAGCTTTTTGAATTCCTTTTCCAGTTGCTGATATTTATATGAGTCTGAATTATACAAGGCCATTTCTTTTCGGATTTTTTCAGCCTGATCCTTATTACTCAAATAATGTGTCCATGCTTTTCTTGTTTCCATCGTGCCTTGAATTTTAAATTCATTGGCTGATCCACTATTGTTGTTCCCTTGTGGTCCTGAATCGGATGATGAATAGTCTCCTGCTTTAAATTTCCCTATGCCTTCCATTGATTGCTGAAAATTGTACGTCATGTTCTGCATTTCTTGAGAGGTCTCAAATACATGCTGCTTTATGCTAGCAAATAATTCGTTATACCTGTCTCCTATTTCAGTTAATTTCGCAGTGACGACTGCAGCATCGTTACTCATCAATCCTTGCTTCAAATCATAAAAATACTTTTGGTCCTCAAGGATATCCTTGTAGTAACGTTCTGTTTTCTTCTTCTCATCATCCAGATTAGCTAGCGTTGTCTCATGAAGATCGCTATCTTCTTCTTTTAGCTTATCTGTATAGTTCTTATGATCATTAAGTTGGTCCTGCAGTCCCTGCTTAACAAGCTCTCTTTCACGATCACGTTCGTATGTAGCGATTTCTTCATCTACGGTTGTAAGTTGCTCTGTCAGATCTTTTCGTTTAGCCTTAGCCTCCATGGAGTTATCCAGAGACAAAACGTTAAGTTTGTCCACAATTTTCTGACGTTCGTTCTTTTTCTTGGTCAGCTCTTCTTCATAATCGACAGAAGAATTTTCACGATCCAGTGCTTTTAGTCGTGCATTAATGTACGTTTCGAACTTCTTCTGCTCATCATCCAGATGTTTATTTCGCTCTTTATGGCGTTCGTCTTCAGCTTTCCGCTGCTCATCAATGGCATCGATAGCAAAGTCGCGCTGCTGCTCAATGACTTTTTTGAAATCTTCAATAATTTTGTCTGCGGCATTCTCACGCAATGCTTTTAATCTCTCATTTACGTCACTCATAGCTGAATTGTTGTCTATCAGCGCAATGTTTAAATCTTTCAGCGTATTGGTATATTTAACGGTCTGATCAGCGTTTAATTTGCCACCTGAAAGTAGATGCTCTACATATTTAATCTCTGCTTCTGTGATACGGTTCTTCTCTTGTAGAACAGGAATCTGGCTTGCAAGTTCCTTATTATATTCTGTAGATCCTTCCGTCATAGTCTTCAATTTTGCATTTGAAAGAGAAACTAGATGATCTTGTTCCGAAAGCTTGTCATTATAACTTCCGATATATGAATCTATTACTTTCTCTCTTTTAGCATAAATTTGAGACTCATCCTCTACGTTCTTTGATTCCAGGTCTGCAATTTGCTTATTATACGTTTCTGAAGTTATTTTCTTATCTTTAAGCAATTGCTTAATCTTGGCTATCTCTTGCTCTCTCAATTTAATTTGTTGACCAACATAACTAATTTGTGATTGTTCTTCTTTGCGCCATTCATCAGAATTAATGTATAACATGGATTGTTTACTTGTAGATTTTGCGATCTTTGTCTGTACTTTATCGATTGCCAATTCGTAATATTCAGTCCAGGAATCGATTAGCTTGTACCGATTATCGATTTGTAGGTTGGAAATATCTTTTAATTCTTTCTGCTTCTCTTCTACTGCTTTATTCTTTTCATCTAACGTCGCTGGTACAATTTCGGAGGTACTACCTGTACTTTTTGGGGTTGATGATACAGAGTTTACAGATTTTGCTCCTGTTAAGGAAGCATAATTATTAAGTACCTTGGGAACATATTTTTTGGTCTCTGAAAAAGGAATATTATTTATTTCGCCATTCTTGATCCACTTATTTACATTCCCAGGCCCTGCATTATACGCAGCCAGAGCATGTTCAACGTTACCTTTGTACTTTTCTAAAAGCTCGGAAAAGTATTTAGTCCCCCCTTTAATATTCTGTTCTGGATCAAAATTGTTCTTCACACCTAACCCCTTAGCCGTAGCAGGCATTAACTGCATTAACCCTGCTGCTCCTGCTGAAGACTTGGCCTTAGGCTTAAATTCGCTTTCTGCTTGTATAATTGCCGCAATCATGTTCGGGTCAACCTTATACTGCTTAGCATACTTGTTAATATAGTTAGCATATTTTCCTGAGTAACTGCCCGTTGTTTTCGTTGCAGTAGAAACGCTCTCGGATGTTACATCTTCTGATTGTTTGGTTGTTTTTATTTTGGTAGATACTAACTTCTCTGGGTTCTGGATACCTTTCTCAATAAGGTTTTTCTTCTGCTCAAGTAGAGAATTCTCCTCCATCAAAGATTTTCGATATGCAGCTGAACTGGTTTCCATGTTCTTTTGTCTGTTGTGAAGATCATCCAAGGATTTATCTACACCTTGAATTTGTTTCTGAAGTTCGGTCAGAACCTCCGTGGTTTCTGTATACGTGTTATTGGCTTGTTTGGCGGAGTTTGCAGCCTTATCAGAGGACACCGCGTTTTTCTCATTACTAATGCCCAAAGAATCCAGTGATGATGTCAACGCACTCATAGTGGCATTTGTGTTATGTACAGTTACTAAAAATTCTTCATAAGGGGCTGCAAGATTCTGTAGATCCTTATTAAATTTGTTACGCATCCCCTGATTTTCTGTTCCTAACCCTGTGTAATCCTCAACTTCAACGTCTGCAGCTAGCTTTAATCTGACTTGGGCTTTGGCAGCATTCAGTTCCGCAACCGTTGTAATGGCTTTGATTTCAATTCCCCAAGCTTTCAGTTTACTTGCTAATACTTGGTTATTATTAATCAGCTCATTTTGACCTAGCAATTCTAATGTTTTGAAATAATCAACCTTGGTTTTCTTCAAGTTTTCCAACGCTGATTTCTCAATTGTATAGCCGTCTTTGGTTTGTTTCACATGCTTGGCAAGTTCGGGATACTTCAGAATTAATGCATTCATCTCATCTGCTGACAGAGACTGCCCTTTGGATAGGTCATGAATAACAGAGTTCAATTTGCCAATCTCTGAGGTAACACTATTGACCTCACTGGTGAATTTACTTAAATCGGTATTTACCTTGATAGGTTCCTCTAAAGGTGCTAAATTAATCTCCGCGATTGCTTGATTAACTTTATTTAACGTATCTATAGTCATATCACCAACGTTAGGCAACTGCTGTAGAAATGTCATTGCTTCTTCAGGTGTTTTAAATTCTTGATTCTGGAAAGCGTTAAATATTTCTTGGGCATCTTCACCAATTTCCGTAGCTGTAGCTTCACTTTGAGCAGCCATCTCAACATAGATATCGACAAATTTTCGGGTTGACGCCTTAACCTCGATCCCTTCTGCTTCTTGTAGATCTATGTAGCCCTGATAAGCACCTTTGATTGCATCGGCCTTAATATTAATATCTTGTTGGAACTCTTGATTTAAATCGGCAAGTTCTTGACGCAATTCTTCATATTTTTGAGCAGCAAATTCACTCTGGATAACGGCATTGTTATAATCAGTTTGATTATAATTTTCTGGACCCATACGATTGTACATTTTTAATTGGTTTTGCCAATAATCATAGGTGTCAGTCTTATATTTCTTTACTTCTTCATCCTTGTTATTAATTTTTTCTTTACTACCAGCTATTCTTCCCTCAATATCCTGTGATTGTTTATTATATGCCAATTCAGCCTTGAATCTTTCGTTCTCAATTTCTGTCTCTAATTGTTCAATTTTTCCTTTAATTGCTTCTGTATTCTCACTCAGAGATTTGGTCTGACCGTTAAGTGATTGAGTCGTAATTCCGTATCTTGTAGACAATTCACTCTCAAGTTGGGCTAGCCGTGTTTTTTCTTCATAATTAAGCGAGGTCTGGTTTGAGAGTTCCTCATACTCTGCTGACAAAGATTTCAAACCATTGAGATCGTATACCTTCTGATTCAACGCTTCTGTTTGATCAGAAAAATCCTCGGTGGCTTGAGTCGCGTTTGAGAACTTATTCATTAACCACTCTAAACCGGTACCAATTACCGCAAACACAAGTCCTACACCAGTACTAGCCAGTAATGCCTTAAAAGAATTTTTTAATATAGTAAGACTCATGCTCAATGCTTTGGTACCCGCACTCGCTGCAATAGTTGCAGCAGGAATTCCCATCAAACCAAGAACGGCCTTCGCAATCTCCACTACCAAAATTCGTAAAGACGCGCTTAACAAACCTACAGCCATGCCTAAGAGGCCAAATAATGCAAAGCTGCTATTTAGTTGTGCCATCCAGTTCAGTAAACCTGTGACAAGCGAAGTAATGGTGATAATGCTATCAGATACAAGAGCATTACCCAGAGCAAGTGTTAGCGATTCCCATGCTGTCTGCATATTTTGAATTCTTGCACCGAGCGATCCCATATATTGCTCATTATCTTTCATTGCCGCCCCTTGTGAATGGAGGGCTGATTCCGATGCATTCACTGATGTTTGCCAATTCTGCATCAAGGCTGTAAACGTTGTTGTCTGATCTTGTCCAGCCAAGCTGAAAGCCGTATTTTGTTGCTGAGCTTTCGTTAACTGATTCCATTTTCCCGCCAGTTCATCCAATACCGTGATCACATCTTTGTCAGCTTTGGAGATACCTACGGATTGTAGAACCCCGGCAGATTGTTCATCCGAGCCAACTCTAGTATATATCGCTTTCAGTCCTCGTCCGACAACATCTCCACTTTCCCGAGTGATACTGCTAATAGCTGCTGTATTTCCCAGTAGCTCCTCAATCGAAACCCCAAAGGATTTGGCTGCTGCGCCAGCTGAAGTTAAGGATAATGCCAAATCCTTACTTGAAACACCGTAGTTCCCACTAACCTCCTTGAGCTTATCTGCAATTCCCATACTCTTATTAGCTTCGATGTTAAATGCAGCCATTGCACCAGTAAGCGTATTAACCGAATCACCTGGCGTCAAGTTGGATATATTCTGCAACACACTTGCAGCTTTCCCTAGACTCAGTGTATCTGACTCGTTAAACCCCTGATTGGCAAAACCAATTAAATTTCCGTTCACCTCAGACATGCTACGACCCGTAGATTGGGCAATGTTGATACTACCATCCAACATTCGATCTTCATTGAATGACTTCCCTATTGTTCGTTCTAACTGATTCATCTGACCATCAATTTGAATGATGGATTGAACTGCTTTTCTTAGTACATCCATGGGCTGAATCAATGAGGTTACATTTCTCATCCATCCCCCAGCCATGGTTGAGGCCCCCTGCATAACTTCACTCAAGGTTTTGATTTCTCCGCCAGCTGCAGAAGACGAGCGTGTAGTTGCTTTAAGCTGCTCATTGACTCTAGCTAGATGCTCCGCAGATGCTTTATAACCCACAGTAGACATGGATGAGTTAAGTGTCATCATCTCATTGCTTAGTGATCTTAACCCATTGGACACAGTTCCATTCAAACTGTATTTTTGACTTGCCTGAGCAATTTTGTCTTCTGTTTCCTTAATGGAATTACGAAGGTTTGTATCCATTTTTGCGTTCTGTTGCAATGCTTGCTGATGCGCTCGATCCTTGGATTCGTTGTTTCGATTTGTTTGCTGTTCCAAGGCTTTGCGCGTGGATTGTTCTTCACTAATAGTGATTTCACGTTGCTGGTTTAAGAGGTTTTGTTGGTTAAGGAGACGTTTCTGTTGCGCTGCATGCTCCATCACCTTATCGAAGTTTTTCACTTCACCATCGTTATTGGTGTTTACCGTAAGCAGCTGACCTGCGTCATTTTTAAATGTTTTAGAGTATCCTGTAATCTCACCTAATTGATTCTTGTTTGCTTTACTCTTGGTCTGTGTGTATCCTTCAAGTTCTTGCTCCAGGCGTTTTATGGATTTACGTTGTTTGTCATAAGCTGCTGTTTCAGCAGCAGTCATATTACGTTGTCGTTCTTGAATAGTCTGAACTCGTTTATATTCATCTACTGCACTCTGCATCAATAGCTGGTTCTGAACCATGCTACGGTTCAATCTGTTCATGCCCTCTGCATATAAGTTCATACCTTGTATAAAGCTCTGATCAAAATCCACTTTGATCTCAAGCTTATTCATCTTGTTTGACAGTTCTCTAAGTGCTTTGTTTAGGTCTGTAATGACTTGTTTGGTATCTATATTTAAATCCAGATCATTCTGCATTCATGGATCACTCCTTTTATATCAAAAAGAAGCAATTTAATGAATTGCCCCTATTCTTCGTATTGTTCAAACTGCTCACACAGTTGGTCGTAGACATCCGCTGTTTCTCCTTCCAACTGTAGTGTACAGTTCTGAAGGATACGGTACATCGCTTTTATCATTGGCATACGTTCAGCAGTGGCTTCAATCATAACTTGCTCCTCCAGTAACTCCTGCATCTCTGTTTGAAGCTTTCGCGAATCGCGTGGAACCATAGCTCCTGCTCTCATGACAAAACTACCGTCCTCGTTCTTTAACATGTGTTCCTCTCTTAACTCTTCCATTTCCTCATGAAGATGCTGATAGTGTTCAATCAAAAGTTTTTTAAAACGGGTTCTTATCCGACTTTCCTTGGCTTCCAGTTGGAGCTGGTGCAGGAATAAAATATGTTTTTCTAGATTTACTTTCAGAAACACTAACATGGGTACTTCTCCTTTAAGTATGTATTTATTTAATTGCTCTCATTAGATGATTGTTGTGTACGTGTAATAGCCAATTCAGAGATCATCGTTGCCATTTTTTCTTGAAGCGTCTTGAATTGTTCTTCAAGCTTTTTGAGCTCCTGATCAGGGAACTGTTCTAACACTTGTTCCATAATTCCGTTATCAAGCAGCATATGAGTTACCTTGATCAGCTTTTCCACGTCCAGCTTTTTGGGAATCGGCAAATTCGAAAATTCTTTCAGAAGGAGCGTATTATACAATCCAACCGTATCTTTGATGACCTGATCCGTGACATCCGTCTTCTGTCTCAGTTGATCGATAAGGGATACATAATTCATGTTTACATTGTCCATTAGAGACTGCCGAAAGAACGTATGAATCTGCACTTCATATTGATGGTCTGTCACATAAATAGTTTTGCGCTGATTGTTTTTTGCATCCAACGTGCTTAGAGCATTCGCAGTTAATTTTTTGCTTTTATTTGATGTAGTCAACATAATCACTCCTGATTCAGATATATTGTTTTTGATTAAAATGAGAACTTCCTGATATTACGGCTCTTGGCTTGAGCAAATTATTAATGATATCAGGCGAAACATAGAAAAAGCTGCATGGTAATTAAAATGGACATGCAACATTTCAAACATATGACGAGGTGATATAATTCTGTAAAGTGCTCAAGCTACTTTGAATAGTTGCAGAAAGGGCTAGACCAATATTGGTCCAGCCCTTTCCACACACCAAAATTTTAGTCTTCCAGTACGTCAATAACAACCATCGCTTTGGAATGTGTATCCTTCAACACTTCACAAGTAAATGTAAATGGTTGCGGATCGCCCGTAGATGCCATGCCGATAGAGAATCCCGGCATTACTTTCAATTTGGGAATGGTGTAAACAGCTTCCACATCGAAACCATCTTCGTTTTTCCAATTGGTTGTACCTTCAAGCAAGTATGTTCCTGGGAAAATATCTGAAGCAACAGTCATGCTCTGAGTTGTGTCTGGCGCAGCGTAATAATAATCTGCAATAACTTTATCTCCCTCATTGAGAGTTGATCCTGTAAATGTCACTGTCTTACCTGTAATTGGAGACGCAACAAGTTTAGCTTCCATGGAGGAGCCATTGGATGTTTTGAAGAAATGAGTCAGTTTTGTAGTAAGTGGAGCTTGGCTCAGCTTGATTTCTCCACCGGCACTTACTTCAAGAACCTCTTTTTTGTGCACAGGTTTGGTTCCTTTAACAAATTTGGATCCTGTCAGAACAGCCAGGGATTCTTTGGAGATCAACGCATCTTCCATTGTCATAGTTACGTCTTTCTCGGAATCCCAGCCAATTAGCTTCGGATGTCCTTTTCCACCACGTGCATATACCGTTTGTCCGGCAAACTCCATCGAAGATGTCGTTAAACTTTCCAAGTAAACGATCGGCTCTCCAGACTTTACATCCTTCAATACTACATCCATAATTTCACGTGATCCATATCTGCTCATACAATAAATACCTCCGATAATTTCATATAATTTGATTTAATTGGGTAAAAGCTATTCGTTAATCTAATGGGGAAATCCAATGTCTTAACTTGATACTTTTTGAATCTGCTCCGTGCAATAAAGCCTGAATGTTAACTTCATAATCATCCAGTAACTTCATCCGATTGAACTGATCATTGAACTGAAAAAAATTCAGATCAAAAACATTCAGAATATTGATTCCATTGGCGTGTGAGCTCAAGATGGATATCAGATCGGTAAAAGTTAAAGAGTCCTCCGCAGATGAACTTGCTTTAAGTTCACGAACTTTACGTTTTCTTGCAAGCATTTTTTCTCGTAGTGCTTTCGCTCTCTCATTGAGCGGATTAAAGTCATCGTCTTGCTTTGTTACTACACAATGTTGAATTTGAATAATTTTTACGATCTTCTCCAGATCAGAATAAGGCAAGATTATCTCTCCAGCCATAATAGCGGAAAGCGTATGATTAATTTGGATTGGAGCATTCAGAAAAAAATGAAATGCATTAAGATATGCTGCGATTAAGGTTTCATCCCGAATGTATAAGAGTAACTCAATCAATGTCCCATCATAATCTTTAAGTGAAAGGGCTGGGTAAACATCTTCTACCCTGAGACTGACCAGATTCAGCTTTTCATTAAAAGCCTCGTATCCTTCCTCAACGATTGCTTCCAATGACTTCGGGAAAATTTTCAGTCCTTGAAAAACTACTGGCTTGTTGGCTAGCGTCCTTAATTTGATATGTTGAACATTCATATTAGGCAAAATCAAGCATACGATAGGCGATGCTGTCCCCATAATAGTAATCATTTGTTACCAAAACATCCATTTTATGAAACTCAAACCGGAATCCTAACTCTGCATCTTTTGCAAACAAATCATCAATTTTACTGATAATATAATCCGTCCGTAAAAGTTCATTATTAGTCAAACATAACTGACGATGAGTGTAGACATTAAAACAAATGATTCCAGCCTTATAATGATTGTGAACAGGTAGAACGTTCTCAATGGAAAAAGATACTACCGTTTTCAATTCATCTTCGTTTTTAGCAGGAATGTACCTGTGCGGGAAAATTCGCTTGTATATGTATTGTTCTGGGTCATCTACAACTGATCGTTCAAAATAGTCAGCTGTATCATATATGACTGCTTTCATCAAATCCTTAGACATCAACAGTTTATTGATAACCTTCTCTCTTGTACTACTTAATTGGTTGAATGTTGATTTAACCATACAACACCTTCTTCTTTGAGTAATGGATCAGCTCGGACTTGTGTCTGTTTGAAATAGCTTTTAGCACAGTAACTAGGATTAATCCCCAATGATGTTCCTCCTTCTTAAAAAAGTTAAATAAACAAAAAGTGTTCCTTGATTGGACTCTTCGTCTCTTGTCTATCATTAAACAATCTCTTGACCAATCGTGCAAAGCCTTGGCAGGACTAGCTTACAACGATTTCCTAACGCATTTTATTTTAAAAATAGAAGAAGGAAACCACAATTCAAAGATGTGATTTCCCCTTTTTAACTTTAGAAATGTGGTGCTGGTGTGATCTCAACTCGGTGAAGCCTAGCCTTCTTGCAATCTTTACAATATTTATTCGATTAGACTTGACCAGCATACGTCTTCCACAAATGGAGCAGTTCTTCACGTTTTCTCCCTTCCAACGAAGATACTCCAGAACAAAATCATCAAAACGCTCTAAATGAAAAGAAACTTCATCAATTTCACAGGCGAAAAGCACTTGTACATTGGTTGAATCAACCCTCATACTACTTTTGAGATATCCATGTTGAATTAATTTATATACTAACAGTCCTTGATCCTTTTTACTTACCGCCATTTGGCTATCGCTATATACATCCTTCATCTCGTTATTAACCCAATACGTATTACTTTCGTTAATAAGATTGTTGATTTTGCTGTATACAAGCATGACAAATGCCAGTTTTTCTAATCGAATACTTTTTAATGCTTTGATTTCTTGAAGCTCAGTGTGAGTTATCGGTATTTTATCGATCTCGATCATCGTACTTTTGTTGTCTTCTTTTCTACTTTTTATCCAGTTTTCACTCTGAGTAATAATGCGAGTTAAGTATTTATCCCATTGGACAGCATTATAGTCTGGGTAATACTGCGTCATAAAATTGTCTAGCGATTCATAAGTTTCATTAACATTTTTTCCTTGAGCAAGTTGGAATTTAGCTATACAAATGAGTGTCTTCGTAGGTTTCCTATCCATTTCTCCATACTGTAGTGCCCGCTCGGCATGGCGTCGCTCATTCAGAATGATTTTCACTGTAAAGATCCTCCAGCTTCAATGTAGTCATTTTGAACGTTTTCCCACCAAATTCAATATCTCCCTGCGGGTCACTGACTGGATATGCAACCATTTGATCGTTAGCAGTCAATAGATTACGGATAATCTGATCTCCAGATACGTCCCAGACAAATTGCTTTGATTTCTCAACATTCTTATAACATAACGACACAATCATATTGCACAAATCTTCTTCGTTACTGCAAATGCCCAATGCCTGCTCTTTAAAGCGTGAAACAAACAGTTGCCATTGGGCTGATCGCTCATCTTTTTTTGCTTTATTCTTGCGTATGTTTGTCATATAGCTACGTAATTCTTCATTATGAACCTGATATAATTGTTGGATTTCTTTGTATCTGGCTTGTGAATACTTCTTAGGGCTCATCAGAATGTTATGGTCAAAGGCTGTATTTGTCTGTTTCCACTTTAATCCCTCAAACACTTTTTCCACTTGGTGGCACAGTCGGTTCATTACAGAGGGGGCCATCGACACAGGCAATCTCTGTTCAAATTGAGTAAGAAACTGTGCTTCATCCGTAGATAATTCATTCTTTGAGCGCAATTCGTCCATCGTCATACCAAACCGTTGCAAGCACTTCTGACTGGTCTTTTCCACGTACGTTGTATAATCCCGTTTCTGTTCCGGATCGTTGTATATGAAAAAGTACGGTTTTTTATGGGCAACGATGTTCAGATCCAATTCATTCTTTGCAGCAACCCGAATATCATACCAATGTTTTGGCATTCTTTTACACTCGATCCCTTTTGCCTGATCAATGGCATTTTGTTGATAATGCTGACCGCATTGAATCCGATAATTCAGTTCCTGATATTCGGCACTGCCCTCTTCATAATTGGCTAGCACATCAAACATTGAAGTAATCTTATTAGTGGTAAAACCGATCAAGTCTCCAAAACTGTCTTTATTGGCCTGAATCAAATCTTTCTCGTCCGGAATTTTGGGAGCAGCTGTCTTCTGAACACACACGATCGCATCCAGCTCCTGGATTGCATCTAGAACGATTTTATTATCTGTAGTCAGAACCTGATCACTATCCATATCTGCGCCATTCAGCGAATGAGTTGTTGTATCCCATGAATTCAATATGGTGACTGTATTCATGTATCGGTACCAATGTCGTATTTCATCCGTATCACTAAAACGAAGTACCTTGATATTGTTATGACAAGTCATCGGACTCTGGAAACAAGCCACACGGTTAACATTACGCTCTATCCAATACCTTGGCCGTGTTAGCGTGGCGATTGGCCAGCGTTGGCTAACGTTGATTGATTTGATTGTGTGATTATTGTGATTGTGGATTGGCCATTCCTTATTATTATTATTATTACTTATTTGTTGGCCAGCCGTTGTTGACGTTGACCATTATTATTGACCCATTGCCTTGTGGTGGCCCGTTGTATTATTATTATTGTGTGTTATGACTATTATTGATTATTGGCCTGGTCAGCTTTTAGTTTATTTGGCCCGTTGATTTGTTTTGTTTCATTTTACATTGTGTATTATTCATTATTGTGTGTGTTACGTTTATTTGTTGTGTGTGTGTGATGTGTGAGTGACTTATTGTGGCAGCTTATTGATTATTGTAGCAATAATGGCATTGATTGTGTGTA
>CATQJA010002457.1:0-15000 GCA_958295435.1 Mesorhabditis spiculigera
CCAACTCCAGGCAGAGGGTGCTGGTTCGGTTCCTCTGACCGACAGAAGCCCGTTAGGGTTTTGCAATCTTTTTGCAAAAGGTTCAGATGGGGATCCAAAACCGATCTAAAGAGAAGCCCAAGCGGAAAATAAAAAGTTTTGGTATTTCCCGGGCCTTAAAGAAGAAATTGTCTCAGATGGTGCCGATTCGCTCAATAAAGGAATATCATAATAACAAAGACATGTACTGCCCAAATTAGCCCCAATTCAATGATTCCAAGCCCCTTCATCCGTACAAAGCTGAAAACTTTGACTAGCTTCAGTTGTTCAATTATTAGGATTTCTCATTCAGCACCTTTTTTCCTTCCCAGGATCGCAGAAGTACCCAATTTGATATAGTACTGACCTTTTTCCGATGAATATCGGTTAAAAACCCTGAAGAATGAGGCTAAACGCAAAGAAAAACGCGGCGGAAAACGGAGCGCCCCCACCTCTCATGAGCGCATTTCTTAATATCTGACAGCCAGTGAGGACTTATGGCTGGGGAGGGGGAAGCTGCGCTGTTCCTGTGTATTTTGTGAAGCCTTTCACATGACTCCTTCCAGCCCAAGAATGAATCGAACAACTGCCAGTTTGGCTTTTTGAACCCCAAACACGGCCACTCTTTCTCCCTGCCATAATGCCTGATCCCGCCTAATTGGGGTACGTCCCGATTCTCCTTGGTCCATTTCGGCTACTTTCACTCTCTCTCTCTCTCTCTCTCTTATCCTGAAGCCATTTGTGGTGGGTGTGGGGTTGGTCGGGACACATTTAATCCCGACCAACTTGGAATTTCCATTTGGTTCGAGTCTCAAGCTCTGGACTGGATTGAGTTTGGTAATTTTGTTCGCTGGCTTGCTACCCACTAGCAATTGTTTTTTACCCCGAGATTTATGGCAGTCGTTACCGGCTTAGAGGAGGTCCCATTAAAACGGTCACGCCAACATTTGTCCAGTATCGGACCGATCGATTTTACATTTTGCACATTATAGCACTCAGCACATTACACTCTAGCTTTCAAGAAAGGCTAAAGTAAGATTTGCTGCCATGATGTCGAAAACGAAAATCACTATGTCGAAATTGTATTGCATAGCATCCAGGGGTTTTTCGGGAAATTAGCTTATGTAAACCTCGACATCAAGATTTTCGACCTTTTGAAAGTAACCCCTAAAATATGCCGAATTTATATTGCCGTTTTACTAGCCTTTTAGCGGGTAATCGGCTGCCGGATGTCTGATGTAGATAAAGCGCCACCCCAGGAAAACTTTCCTAACAACGCTGAAAAAGCCTCCACCAATTTCGCGAAAAAAAGAATCTAAATTGATGCGAAGACGCAAAATGTCTCCCCCATTTCGCATTTGGAAAAACAGCTCCACAATAGTCGGATGCGAGCGCGACTTTTCTACGGGCGTTTCCGAAAACCCTATATGGCAATTTCGGAGCGCCGACCTCTTTTTTCTTTTCCCTTTTTTCCCTTTCCCTGCCACAATTAAATAATTTCCTGTAATTGACGGCACTTCACGGCGTCCCCTTCTAGTCTATCAGCTTCAAACGGCGACACCAGTGGATGGTTGATCCGTCGTGGGTGCGTGGCGTGACGCACTGGATCGAAATCAGCCTCTGCCTCGTCACGCTCATCTTCAACCTATCCCTCATCTGTCTCATCCTCACGACAAAATCCAAGGTTTTACATGGATATAAGTAAGTAATCAAATGGATAAAAGTATACAAGTAAATTAATGCATGTAATGTTTGACACCCTTACGACATTCGATCTCTAGATATCTTCTACTCTTGTTCTCGCTATGTGAACTCGGCTTTTCCATTACGCATATGCTCATGGAACCGGTGAGTAACCGATATTTACAGGGTGTCCCAGAAAAGACCCCCCTCTAGCGGTCCGCAGTCGTGTCCGATTTTTAAGATTTAGGTGTCTATCGAAAAAGCTTCCTCAGGACGAGCTGAGGAGATATCTTCTTTCCGATTTTCGAAATTCCCGAATTTTTATAACATTTACTAACATTTTTGCGAAATTGGCTGAATTTTCGGTGCTTTTCCCATGCAATGTCTTTGAAAAAAATCCCATTTTTCAAAATTTTACATCTTTCCTGGCAGCCGAAGTTCGGCTTTTTGAAAGTTCGTGAAAACACAGATTGGATGGGACTGAAACCGATTAAATTGAGTTTTTGCACAACATTGTGTAGTTTATGCCCAAAAAAAACGATGAAAATCGGGTTAAAAATTTGCAAATTTTAAAAATCGGAGAAAAAATATCTCTTTAGCTCGTCGAGAGCTTTCGATAGATACCTTAATCGTAAAAATCGGACAGCGGTCCGCTACAGGGGGGTCTTTTTTCGGGACACCCTGTCAAGATTTTTTTGAGTATGGGTGAAAGTGAAAAAAACTAGCTATTCAGATCCTGCTCGTGATCGGCAACTGGGTCGTATTTTTCGGCTATGGCGCGATGGGAGCCCATCCTGCCGGACCACCGCTAATGTTTTTATGGATATCTTTTCTATCACAGGTTAGTTCTAACTTAGGGTCATTTTTCGCTCTATATATTCTCGAAATACTTTAATCTTTATTAACACTCACTTAAAATCAGTAAATTGGAGGTTTCCGATTATAACGATTCCTTCAGATTGTCCTTTGCCTCACCCTACACTTCGTCTATCGCTATGTAATGGTTGTCAAGTAAGGCTAATTCAAAGGTTCTTTTGCATTATAGGGGGGAGGTAAGTAAAAAAAGTAAGTAAGTAGTAAGTCTTTAAAGCCTACGTAAAACAATCGAAATTTTGACCAAAATTTAGAATTTTAAAAGTCAGAATTTTTTGGCAGTACAGTTTTAGTCAAAACACTACTGAAATACTGTTCAAAGCAAACTAGGGAATTTTAGAACGGAGTGGGCATTCTTGTTCAAATCATGGCATCTTCTTTTCCTGCTATTCTCGCTGTACGCCGGCTTCTCGCTGGCTCTTTTCGTGATTCCGGTTTTGTATTCCACCCCTGACAAACAGCTGGTACCCCAACTTGGTACGTTTGGTAACGAAATGGAATCCAGAAAATTGTTTTTAGTTGATTAACACAACTTTTCAGGCGAGCGCCTCGCCTCAATGGGGTTGTCGCAGCAGGACGTGACCGTACTTGGCGCGCCAATTAGCGTAAGTAATGGATAGTGTGCAGTTTACCTACCACCCAGCCGGCACTCGACTTTGTCCGATTGCCTGTTCATCTCTCTAGGTGTAAAGTATAACCAAAATGTTCGCCTTGCTCTGGCGAGTATTTTGGTATACTTTACACAACAGTAGATGAACAGGCGGCCGAGATACAAAAGTTGGGGGGGGCTTGGGGGCATGGCTCGTCAGGCCTTACTCAAAACGCACTTCTGGGGGCGAGAGGGCCCTCTCCCCACGGATAGTGGGTTAACCTCCCAGGCGAGCCTCCCACACCCCCCGGGTTCGGTCCCTGCGGCGCAAACTCCCCCATTTTGGTGATATTTGTTTTGCTTTTTGCTCCAACGTATCACCGAAGGTCTACTGTAACACAAAATAATATAATATTGGCGAAAAAGCCCCCAGAAAATAGCAAAAAGCGGTCAGAACCCGTTTTAACAAAGTGAATCCAAAAACAGTCGTAATTTTGCTCCATAATCAGCTTTCAGTGTTGCTATTACATTTTGTTTTGGCTTAGGAACGATAATAAGCACTCTGATGCGTTTATGTTAGCTAAATTGGGCTACAGATCACGAAGCTCCTGCTCCAAGCGTCCAAGTGCCCTACTATCTTAGCTATTTTCTTAATAGGGAGGTTTGGAATCCAGCTGTTTTTCGATTAATACTACACTAAATTGATATAGTTACCTAAAAAACCGCCAGACATGGCTCAAATCCTTCCGGCTGAGGTGCTAGCATCGAAACATTAGGATCGCCATCGGATAAGGGTTTTACTTTTCCAGAACTTCCGTTATTAATTCAAAAGCATGTATCGTAACTCCACCCAATCTTTTAGCGAGATTTGATCGTATTTTGATAACAACAGGGTGAAAAACTAGCCATAAACCAGCTGGGTCGAAAATTTCAGGAACTTTAGGGCTCCAAAATCTCCTTAATTTGGCGAGAACTCTTATTGCGACCCACACAGTTCGATAGAGAATTTTTTTCTCTACCAAGTTCCCACGCCTCCCGAAGGTTCCAAATCCTATACAAAAAGTTATTATAATAAAACGTAGAGTTTCTGAGTTTTTAATATGGGCGGCGCTGCCTCACAGAGCCCGGGAGGGTCATAGGCGCGCCCCGTATTAAAGTGTCTTTCGACGAGCCGTGGGGGGGGGGGGGGGGGGGCAACTGCACTTAAACCTAAGTAATGCTTCAGAAATTTTACACGCTTTTCAGAAAGCTACAATAGATGGCGATCGCGAGTACAACACCTTTTTCTTGGGCCTCGCCGCCACGGCGCTGGCCGTCAATGTTTAAGACGTTTGCGACGATTTTGTATTGCGGCACTGGGATTCACAAATTTTTAAAGGTACCAGAAATTTCTAACAAATTACATCGCATGGTCGAGGTAAGCAATTTTTTTTAGATGGCCGTAATTTCTGAAAGGACGCGCCCACAGCAGCGCCAATTGTTTAGAGCATTAGTGGTACAGGTAGGTGCGCCCCGAAATTTCATCTTGGCATCAACTTTAATTCCAGACCACCGTCCCAATGGTGTGCATTTTCATCCCAGCAATCGTTTTTGCGCTCGGCTCAGTGTTTGAGGTAAGCTAAAGGCTACGGTTTACTTTACCCCCCAGCCGGAAGTTTTTGGCTATAACTTTTTTATTTTACACCAGGGTTGAAAAGCCGCTACGCGGCTTTTCACCCCTGGCCTTCGCGCACGGGACTCTCAAAGTTTCGAGCGAACTTTGCATAATTCGAGCGAAGAGCGAGAGTGAACCCAAAAACGGTAAAAGCAACCGGCCGCTGGCGCGACAAAATTTGAAATGAGCCTCCTAGCGCCTCGTATGCAAATGAGGATATTTCCATATGTTTTAAAATAGCTAAAATAAGGTATAAATCGATATTTTATTAAAAATCTGATAAGCTTGCAGTAATCTACGCCCTCGACTACCCCTAAATACTTTTCGACTGGGTCCTAAAATTGATCCCCCTTCCCGATATCTTGGTAACCCGGTTTTTTCCGAGCCATTTATGCAAAATGCAAAGTGTCCACACACACACACACACACACACACACACACACACACACACACACACACACACACACACACACACACACACACACACACACACACACACATGAACTATTTTTTTATATATAGTAGGATTATTGTAGGCTCAAATTAAAACTCTTAGTATATTTTTCGACGCTCTATCGAATGGCGTTGCAAAAATCCCGACAAAATAAGCGAAAATACCGAAAACTTTGAGACCCTTCGGCTGTGGGGGGATAAAGTCACTCTTACCAAGCTAAATAACCCGAATCACTCTTGCTACAACGATTTTTAGATTGACGTAGGCGTTGCATATTTCCCGCTCTTCACCCTATTTGTGGTATTCCCGGTGAGAAACACGCGATAGTCAGGAAAAAAACCCCGGTTTAGGTGCTAGATCCGCTGATCATAGCCTACTTCATCACCGACTACAGACGCACATTGAAGGTTTCGCCTAATTCGTACACTATTCAAGAATTCTTAGGCGTTCGTCTCGCGCGTCACCCATGTATTTGACTATGAACAATCGGAGAGCTCCCTCCAGGACGAGCCGCTCAACGCGTCGCATGACAAAGGAGACTTTCCTGTGCCCCTGTGAATATCCTAACAATTGAAAGCCGTTTCCTGATACCCGAATGATCTCTTTAACTCGCCAAATACTCGCAATAGCTCCATAAAACTTTGTTACGGGATATACCATTAAATGTAATTGCTTAATATTAATAAACTCGAATTCCGACGATGTTGCTTGCAATGCAGCCATCCAGCCAACAAGGACTAGGATGTTTCCGCCAATTCAAAAGGGTCAAAAAAGTCAAAGTAAAAGTAAAAGTAAGTAAAAGGTCCTTTTTACCTATTCGAACGCAACACCTGTTCCTCCACAGTTTTTTTGAAGTCATCATAATTTTGTTATAACTACTGAAACGTCTAAATCCTTCTTCGATTCGAGGAAATCTTTTTTAGAGGTATTACAAGCATTTTCACCGCTGGCGGAAAAGTAATTCGCCCGCCGGGACAACTGCAAAACCTTGCAAACTTACAAAGAAAACCAGATAATTTTTGTTATGGAACTATATATTTTTTGGTTTTTTTAGTTTACTTTCCCTTCTTCCCGTCTCGCGTACTTTGGAGTGAACGTTGCCCTTCGTAATGCGCGGGAAGCCCGCCTTTTCGAAAGCGGCCCCATTTATCTCGATTTTCAAAAACGGAACTTTCCTCATTTCGACATTCGTAGCTTTTCGATTTGCGTTTTTTCTTCTCCCTTGATTTAAAATTATCATTGTAGATAGAACCAATTTTGAAAATAAGGTCTAGAATCCGTTCCGAGGCGCTACTATGGTACCGTACTAACGCATAGGCAATCCAATTTTTGGAAATTGCCGTTTTTGACTTTTCTATTTTGTTGCCGAAAATCTGTTAGCCGAGCCGTTACTTTGCGCGAATTTGGAATTCGATTTCCACATCCTTGTTTTTCTGTTCTTACTAGAAATCGTGATTGATCTCGACAATGTATTACGTTTAGATCCCAACCATGGAAAGCACTCCTCCGCAAACTGGTCACCCCATCGACCCCTCATTGCTCAAGACACCAACGAAGCCGGACGAAGCACTCATCAACAGCCGTAAATTCACCGGAATCACCCCCGAAATTCAGTCCGCGGTAAGGCGCTTGCGATTGAATCAAAACTGGGTTTTTAGGCTGTCGCCGAAGAGAAGAAGGAAAACATGGCCATAAGCGGTGAAAAGATTCCGGTGAGTGCGATCGCGGTTTCTCTTCAAAATTCTGTTTTAGTTGCCGAAACTCGAGACCCCAGAGGCCGTGCGCATGCGACGCGAGCAACAGGCGGAATTGGCCAAGATGCACATGAGCAGCCCGTCGGACAGCATGCTCAGCCCATGCACGTCAAAGGTGATTTTTTGGAAAAATCTTGCTTCAGCTATAGAGCGCCGGTATTTAGCCATTGATCGTCTTGAAATTTTGAAAAGAGGTGCATAGAGGGGTTCAAAATGTTCACCGAAACGTTCAGCCCGCTAGCTACAATAGTTTTCGAGTTATCGCAAAAATAAACGGTTTTTTTGGCGATTTTCGGTCTTTTTCTTAGTTTTTCTTTGAGCTTTGGTGTAGCTTAGCCTAGACTTAAGCTCAGGCTCAGCTTCTGGGCGGTGTGAAGTACCTTCGCTGTAGCTTAGCGTTTCATAGTTCACTGGTTTTTGGCTTTGGCTTAGCTCTGTTCAAGCTCGATTTAACTGAGCTTCGGCTTAGCTTGGCTTAGGAGTAAAGCATTGCGCGTGATCAGCCGCGAAAAACTGTTCATGTAGCCCAAAAATCACCTCAAAAAACTTGAATAGTTCCGAGCTCTCTGACATATACAACGTATTTTGTCTTCTGTATTTAAATTTTTGTCCTCTAAAAGTCTTTGATTGGAACGCAGCACACAAAATTAGCTCAGGGAGCTCGTTTTGAGGACGATCGGGCACCCATGGTAAGAAAATTTTTTTGAGGTGGCTGGGACCTTCAGACTGAACTAGCTCCCGTAAATTTACGTTTTTAACCGGAAATTCCTCGGAATACATGGCAAAAATTATGTCCGGCCTTTCTGATCCTAGGCAATTTTCCACCGAAGGAAATTCCGCTTCGAAATTGGCAGCCGAAAAATGTTGTGGAAACGGGATTTTCGCCGGAACTATAAAACTGCTGTCTGCTGTTTGCGGGATATCTGTGAACATTTTTAAATATCTGTGTGCACCTCTTTCCAAAATTTCAAGTCGATCAAACGCGAAATGGTGGACTGTCAGCGTGGCCTTTTTTATCGAGACACCCTGTAGAAGGTGTTTCTATTTTCTCTCAACATCTTTTCGCAAACTATCCATTTTCAGTTGTTCGGCAAAGAAGGACGTCGCAAAGCCGCCGGTCCAGCCGCACTCCTCCGCAAGAAGCAGCAAGGCGCCATCCCATTCAATATGGCCGACGAGGAATAAGCGTGCAGTGGCTCCCGTTGCTGCCCATCCGGATGCGTGCTTTGTGATTTCTGTGTTGATTCTATATCTTAATAGTGTATCCCCCGGTTTTTTTAATTCACTTATCATCCTCCACTGCTTTGTACCTGACTTGCTCGCAAATGCACACATTACACGTCACTAATGGTTGGAAAGATTTTGTCATAAAGATTTGTAGACGAACGATTTTTTCAAATTGATAGTTTGGGGGAAAGTGCATCAATTTTGCTCATGTGTCTTGAATTGCCACTTTGCATTGACGCTTGGTTTCAGGCACAGAACTAGCGAACCTCATTACATTTTTATACATATTTTACGGTCGGCCCTCACTAGTATCGACGATGGATAATGGGCTTTTTGCAGGTTGTTTACCAGACTGCTGCAATCATCTTTTCTAGTCCTACTATTCGCCGCCATCTTCGAGCTTTTAACGCTGATCCTTTTCGTCTACATGTTATATGCTGGCTATCAGATTTTGGTGGGCGTTTGGCTTTTTATTGCGTCTTCGGGAGAAAAATAGAATACGAATTTTAGAGGTCACGCCGGGATAAGGAAACCTGCACTGAAGACGGCCGAGCTCCCACGTGTTCTGACATGGAGCCGCCAGAATCTGAGGCTGAACCCGGTAGGACCTCTGGAAAGTAGCCTACAAAATGGCTTCAACGTCCAGCTGTAAATAATTTGGACTTTTCAGAGAATTGCGAACGCCATCGAAACGCCGGATGAGCCACGACTGCCCCTCAAAAAATCACCTTTAATAAATGTTTTGCAGCCTTTCCCATTCGCAGTTACTGTAGGAGAAGTGCACGTGACACGTATGCAACCATGCCGGGATTGAGGCGACGTCCGACCCGCTTGCTTTGCAAAAAAAAACAGTTGCGTGGCAGGGGTGACGCCGCGCGGCCCCATGGCCACTTGCATAAATTTGTAGGCGTCGCGTCTGGCCGTGGGGAGGTGCGGGATCCCCGTGGGAATCCCCCGTCGGGATTCCTGGTCTTCGCATCGATCCTCCACCACCAGCACCACCCCTACCGACAATTGCTTTTGTTTTTGGGGTGCGCGGCTTAAACTATTTTCGAGAATTCACCCATTTGGCTGGCGGACTCGGTCTTGGGGACAACCTAAAAAAATGTGACGTCGCATTTCGCATTCGCCAGGATTCGAGGACTGCTTAGCACTTTTCAACGTATGAGTCTTTGCCTGGAAATATATTTTTACAAAGGTTGTTTTGTCGCTACGTGCTTGTCATGGGCTCTATTTTCGCGTTTTTAGGGCTGTTCTCTTTTAAAAAGCGAAACCCCTTGACTACCAGAATAACCAGTTTTCTAAGCACCAGTTCTCCAACAGCAAGCCGTTCAAAAGTTCGTGGAGAAAGCGACGAAACAAGAGGAAAAGCCGTTGGGTTCGATGAAAGCGGCTCTGGCTGGGGCTGTGGCGAGGACAATGGGGGATCATTGCTCATGCTCGCCCGGCTAGAATTCAGCTTTTCGGCTGGGGGCCCTTTTCAAGTTTCTGCTGAAGATTTGGAGCACGTAACTCATGGCGTTGCCGTTAGATATTGTTAACATTTTTATTAAGGAGAGTTAGTTTAATAAAATCAGATTTTGTAGCTTTATTTTGCGGCTGGATACGGTTTTTAAAGGTAAAAAACTATTCGGGCGTAACTTTCTAATAATCCATAATATTTAAAAAAAGACTGGCTATTTGACCACGCCTTTGAATAAACCATTCAAATTCATTTAAAAGACCTTCCGCATGGCTTGGTACAGTTTTTTTCGACCCTGTTTTTTTTGACGTCATCTGAAAGAGCATGGTCGAATTAGTAGGGTGGCACTATTTTGAGATGTTAAAAAGTTTATTTTCCTAGTTACATTTGGCCCTAAAGTTGCAAACCTCAAAAAATTATCTCGGAAACTACTAGGCCGAATAGGCTCAAATTTTGTGACTAGGCCTAATTTGGGATGGGGATCATTTTTCTAATACATTGCGACGCACGAAAATGGCCGGAACATAGATATATTGCGTACTAAAAACAGTTTTTTGCAGATCATGAGACTAGCATAGAAAGATGCGCAATTTTTTTCTGCATCGATTGATGTATCGTTTATCAGTCGGCCAGACACCCATTTGCTCGAATATTCCATTTAGTGCGCTCAAAACACACCAAAAATGTACCCGAAAAATGCAGAACAAAAAAATGTTTGAATTTTGAAGCATGAAAACACATATATAACCCGAGCTGAAGCTATTGCAAAAAAGAGCAAAAAGAAATTCAGCTTTTTGGAGGGGGCCGGGATTGAACTGGCGGCAGCTCTGGATTGGCACGCCGACGCTCTACTCACTGCGCCACAGGGCTCCCAGGCACACGACCCGGGTTCGATTCCTGCCGGAATTCAGACCCCCTTTTAAAAATGGTATTTCTTTTTGCTCTTTTTTGCAATAGCTTCAGCTCGTCTTGTAGATGAGTTTTCATGCTTCAAAATTCAAAAATTTTTTGTTATGCATTTTTCGGGTACATTTTTGGTGCGTTTTGAGCGCACTAAATGGAATATTCGAGCAAATGGGTGTCTGGCCGACTGATAAACGATACATCAATCGCTGCAGAAAAAAATTGCGCATCTTTCTATGCTAGTTTCATGATGCGGCCGAACACCCATCAAGTCGAAAACTGCAAAAAACTGTTTTTAGTACGCAATATACCTATGTTCCGGCCATTTTCGTGCGTCGCAATGTATTAAAAAAATGATCCCCATCCCAAATTAGGCCTAGTCACAAAATTTGATCCTATTCGGCCTAGTAGTTTCCGAGATAATTTTTTGAGGTTTGCAACTTTAGGGCCAAATGTAACTAGGAAAATAAACTTTTTAACATCTCAAAATAGTGCCACCCTACTAATTCGACCATGCTCTTTCAGATGACGTCAAAAAAAAAAACAGGGTCGAAAAAACTGTACCAAGCCTTGTTCGGGTGACCCGCGGACGGCCTTTTAAGCATTCAGAAGACCCTTCAAAGCCTCCGCGCTGCCAGCCAGGCGTCAGTTTTGGCCGGAAGGGGCGTGTGGTAGCCCACTAATTGAAGGGCTAGGCTCAAATCACGGGTCTTCGCCTCCTGCTACTGCTTCTTCTTCTCGTGCTTCTTCTCCTTTTTCGCTGAGACGCGTCCGCGGGTGCTGCTCAAAACCGAGACTTCTCACAACTAATAGCCGCCCGAAAACAAGGCGGAAGCTTGGCTCGACAAGCCGGGGAGGAAGGGGCGCTTCTTCTTCTTCTTCTTCTTCTTCTTCTTCTTCTTCTTCTTCTTCACATTCTTCTGGGCCACACTGACGGATTGGCCAAATTCCCTTTGGACGCAAAATATGGGCGTCACGGATGGGGCTGAAGGGATAGCTTGACCCCAAGCCTAGCTTCGTCGCCCTGTTATTCACAATTGTAATCCTTGATTAATAATAGACCTTAGAATCGTTATAATCATCCATTATTTTCGTGTCTCGATTACGTGATGTTTCTATGGCCACCGCGCGCCGGGCCGTGTCGTTGCTGGCAGCGTTCCTTAGAAAAAAGCTGTCTGCTTTCGAGCTTTTAGCGTATTAGGGTTACAAAATCTTGAGGATATTTTTAGCAGTTAGGTATTTTGTCGGTGTTTTTAACTCTAATCATTGCATAGTAGCAGTAGGAACCCCGAGTTTACGCCTGCTTCCGCTTACAACGAATCGTTTTTGGGCATGCGATAGAGCTAAAATTCTAAACAACCCGGTATCTACCAAAAGCTGCTGGACAATAACGGTCTACGATAAAATTAGCTTCTAAAAGGCGGATTTTGCCCATCTTTGGCCCGCGCTTTCCAAAATATTCGATTTTTGTACGATTAAAGGTGTTTTTAAAAAAATGGAAACTATTCAGAGTTCCCCGCTCTCTCGAATCACCTCAAGCAAATCACAAGGCTTCATTATCACGAAAAAAGCAGTCCTAGTTTTACTACCCTGAACCGTAAAAACCTTAAAGTTTTATTGAAAAATACGATAAATAGTTTCTTCGGCCAAAATGGCCGATTTCTGTTAATAGTTTTTAATTTTTTTTCTACATAAACTATAGCGAACTTTCACTAAAAAGGCTATTAAAAACACTTCCCCCCCCCCCCACAAATTTCCCCCCTAGTACGAAAATTTTTCGTTTCACCGATGATGCGGAAGAACCCCATAATGTACCCTATAGTTTTCCCTGAGCTTACAGAATGAATTGAGGTCCGTTACCAGGTCGGCCTCATCGTTTTGAAACCTAACTCCCGACCTTCACTTGGCCAACGCGAAAAATCGGCTGAAATTTTGCGCATGTGTGCTTTTTGAAGGGCTGGCGGGATGCGGCGACTCGCGCAAAAAGAGTGAAAATGTGGCCGGTAAACGGATTGCCGTGGAATTTGGGTGAAGGGCCAGGCAAGGCTCGGCCCTGGGCTGCTGCTCCTCTACGCCCTCACTTCGATTCTGAATCGCTTCGTTTCGTCGAAATCCCCCTGGCACGGGCCCCCGGAATGGGCGTGTTATTGCAGCGGCCTTTTTAAGAGTTTTCTCCATTGGTCCCACCAAAATATTCGCCGGAACTCGCCGAACTAAACTAAAAAGGTGCTATGGCATTATCGGGGGGTGCATGTTATTATAGAAGTGCAAAATGTTTAGCAAATAATTTTGTAGTGTTTTTAAGAAAATGAAAAATATCTTGAAACTTGTGAATTGGTGAAAATTCTAAATTTTATTCGAAAATCGGGCATTTGTCGTCGAAAAACCGGTATTTTTTGTTTTATCATAAAGTAATTGGAGATTTTTTGCCGCTAAGACTAATAAAAAATGGGGTTTGAGTTTAAGCATACCTGCTCGATTGATTAGAAATGGAATTGAATTCTTTGACAAAGAAAAAACCCAAAAATTTCTTCCTTAGGATTTCGCCGTTTTGATGTTGAATCCCGACTTTTTTGTCGACTAGACTAGACTTGAGCCAATCGCCCAGTACCTATAATCCTCCACTTTCCGTACTTCATTTCCCAGTTTTCCCCTCATCAATTTGCCAACAGTGTTTTCCGCAACGATACTCCGTCATTTCCTCAATAATCCCCGTCTATGCAAACATTTTGCAGCGAATCCTCGGCGAGACGATGGATGGTACCGGTGTCGGCCTGTGACTCGAGTTGTTGGCGAAACGGTCGGTTTTCTTCGCACAAATTCGCTTCTAGCAATTTCCTACGTAATAAGGGGTTTCTTTCAAAACGTCGGAATGCATGATGTGGAAATTCACAATGTCAAAATTTTATTATGTAAAATGTCATTCGGTCGAAATTTATATAAGCTAATTTTCCTGGAAAACCCCCGAACCCTATGCCAAAAATTTCCACAATATGAATTTAGACCTTTTTTCTGATTTCCGATTATCAAAATGTGTTAAAAAATTTGACGATTTGAAACTTTAAATCATTAAAAATTTATATTAAAAACATTTACTAATTCTCTACGAAACTTATATTTTAAAAATGCGTGGAGTGCACTTCAGGAGCTTCTTTTACATAGTTGGGGCCTGAGGAAACATAGGAAGAATTGACCCCCCCGATAAAGAACCAGTACCTAAATTTAAAAAATTGTCCCTAGCTTCTCTGAATGACCCATCGCACCTCCCACACCCAGCCACAAGCTTTTCGAGTCGCAAAAAGCGTTGGAAAGGGGCGTGGTGGCGCGTGAAATGGAGCAGATGGGCCTCTGATGAGAGGCCCCTGCGCCTCCAGAGGAAGTCGAGATTGGACCAATTAAATCACAGGGCCACCCTCCACTCACACGGAACTCTTTTTTATATCGTGCTTCCACACTAGTCCTTACAGGGTGTCCCAACCCCCCCCCCGGGGCCGCCGGCGACTTTTATATTTTGCTCATTTTCTATTATATGAGTTATTTATTCAGGCTAATTTTATTTTAACCACACCCCCAGCCGGTATGTAATTGGAATTCCTGCGAAAAATTACCTTTTATTTAGAAGTACCTTAAATATTGTAAGCTCAAATTTTAAAAACTAAACTTGTTTTCCTTTTTCGACGCTCTATCGAATGACGTTGCAAAAATCCCGACAAAATAAGCGAAACTACCGAAAAATCTGAGACCCTTGACGAAAGCTCTTTACCATTAATGAAATAGGGTCCATTTGCTTTAAAACGTTGTAAAACCTTTGGCCCCGAGAAACCCGGGTTGGACCCGTATTCCGAGCCACGTTATGCTCCAAAAATCCGGGCCTAGTTAGCCCGAAGGCAAAGTGGGTGAGTGAAATGCCCGATTTCGCCGGAACTCGTCGTTTTCCGCGCTTGTTTGGGTCGTTATTGCGAACGGCCTTTTTGAGGCGTCTTCAAGCGAATGCCGAGCTTTTTTAAAGGGGCTGGAAGCGCAAGGCTTGACCTATTTTTGAAACTGGATCTCGACAGGTACGCTCCAGTCCAAAGGACGTTTTTTCAGGACATTTTGAGGCAAATTGCGCGGTGAAGTTGTTTGGTGGAGGTATGTCGATACCCAGCCAATATCCGGGGTAGATTTCAGGGATATTAAAAAAATGGGCCTTTTGCTTCTCTCGTTTTGTCCTTATTCGCAACGTTTCCTTTCTCAAAAGCCCTCCGAGTTAATTGCTGGTTCCCGAGTGTGTAATATGCAGTTGGGCAGGAACGGCTTCTGACTTCAGATTGTCGAAATCGACCCTAAAATCTACTATATATGAATTTTTAATTTTTTTTCCCCGACGGGTTTTAATTAAAA
>CATQJA010002457.1:20000-32763 GCA_958295435.1 Mesorhabditis spiculigera
AGCCGCATCGATGTTTGCCCATAATATCTGGAAATTGACGATTCGGCCGCATGTGAGTTACTCTCTCTCTCTCTCTCTCTCTCTCTCTCTACCTCTCTCTCCCTCTCTCTCACTCTCGCTCTCACTCTCTCCCTCCATCTCACTCGATCTCTCTCGCTCTCTCTCTCTCGCTCTCTCCATCTCTCTCTCTCTCTCTCTCTCTATTTCTCTCTCTCTATTTCTCTCTCTCTCTCGCTCTCTACCCATGCCATTCCAGGCCTCCGAACGCGAAGTAATTATCGTGATGCGATTCTCGATCATCGTGGTGGGCATCATGGCGACAGTGATGGCACTCACCATTCATAGTATCTACGGATTATGGTGAGCAAATATCTCTTTTCTCTGCCCCTCCATCCTCTCTCTGTCACCCTCCATCTATCATTCTCTATCTTTTCAGGTACCTATGTGCCGATCTGGTGTATGTCATCTTGTTTCCACAACTCCTCTGCGTCGTCTACATGACCGATTCGAATACGTATGGCTGTTTGGCCGGGTATTTTGGTGGGTAGTTGTTCTTGAATGAAATCTTGGTCCTCCATCACGTTACAGTCTAAATTGATTTTTAGTGGGCTTCATCCTGCGAATATCGGGCGGTGAGACACTTGTCGGCCTTCCCGCCTTCGTCCACTATCCCATGTACGACGAGGCGGAGGAGAAGCAGTATTTCCCGTTCCGGACCATGGCCATGTTGTCGACGTTGGCCACGTTGTACTCGGTGGGTGAGGGAGAGTGGTTGGATGATTGTGGCGGCGTTGCGTTTGGATTCGTTTTTTTTTAAATTATATTATAAAAGGAAAGGAAAAAAAGGAAAAAAAAACAAAAAAAAAAAAAAAAAAAAAAACACCCCACACTTCTCGGCTTCCACCCCCACAACCCCCCCCCAAAGCTTTAAATTTTTTAAAAAATTTTTAAAAAAAAAAAAAAAAAAAACAATAAAACTCCTAGTATATTTTTCGACGCTCTATCGAATGGCGTTGCAAAACAAATCGAATCCCGACAAAATAAGCGAAAATACCGAAAACTTTGCAGACCCTTCGGCTGTGGGGGGTGGGGGTAACGTAAAGTCTTATCTTCCTGGCCTACTATTAGTTTGCGTTTTCGGGATTCTGGCTGCCGGGATTTTGGCCTGTCGATGCGATAAATCTCGGGATATTGTCTTGTCGACATTTTCCCTGACAAAATTGCCCATATCGGGATTCGGGTGGCAAGCACCGACTACGATACCGTAAAAAAAACTCACCGCCAAGCTTCAAGCTACAAATACCCTTTCCAGGTCTCCAAAATCTCGATCTGGCTGTTCCGAAGTGGTCGACTACAACCGGAGATGGATTTCCTGGGATGTGTCGTTAATGTGCCGCCGGTAAGTTCAATCGCTGAACATGGTTTGCCTCCCTTTTCTCCCCCGCATCGAAACGATCGTAGCATGTCGGAATTTGAACGCGTTTTTGGGTCTATTCTAGCATTAATGATGTAGTGATATGAAGAAGCGTTTAGGAGGGCCATGAAGCGAATTTTGTGCGACCCATTTTCGATGGTTTCCTGGCATACAAAAAGACAACGTATCTTAAAGGAGACGTTTTTTGGTGTGAATGGAGTTCTGAGTGGAAACCAGGCCTATTTTGTGCAAAATTTCGCTGATCCGAATATTTTCTACTGCTAAATAGCTCGATTTCAAAAGTTACAGCAATTTTAAGATCATTTAGCCCAAATCCCCTCTTTAGGACCATTATGTGCTTTCCGGCTGTTTCCCAAAAAAAATACGTCACCGTATTCAGAACAATTTCTATCGAATGAGCTATTTAACAAAAAATCGTTGAAAACGAAAAAATCGACGATATAACGAACGAAACGACGACGAAGGTAGGGCTGCGATTTGTATGGGAAATGGTGAAAACAGCCTATTCTCCCCCTGTAAACCATCGTCGATCGGCAGTAGCGCATTAACAAACATACCACGAACAGAAAATCTCACAAGATAGGCTATAAACTAAATTAGAACATTATAACAAAAAGTACACAGCATAGCATATGGCTACTCTGGGCCTATACTAAAATAGCTGTAACTTTAAATCGCTATTAGCAAAATTGGAAACTATCGGAACAGCGCAAAATTCTGCACAGAATAGCTGTTTAACAAACCCACACGAAAACGTTCCTTGTTAGTGAAAAGCATGCTGATTGCCGATAGCCATTGTGTGTTTATAGGAGCGTATCGCCCTCCGGTCGGACGTCTCATTCAACGTGAGCAGTGAGACGTTACTCCTCTCCAAGGTCCGTCGATTTACATATTTATATCTATAATTTTGGGTATTACCAGCGTGTGGTTAGTATTTTGCGTACCACCGTTGTATAATCGTTAGAAATCTTTTTTTGGGTTTTAGTAGCGATTTTAGAGAGGTTTAGGTGTTTTCAGCTTACCATCAAGTTTTCACCATTTTTACTTAAAGAATTTGGTGTTAGCGGGGGGGGCGTTTAGCAGGGGGAGAACTAATATTTCCAATATGGTTTTTAAAACCTTATAAAATTATACGAATTTCGAAAATTTTTGGTTTTTTGGTCAACAATGTATCAAAATTTCAAGATTTTCAAACTGTCTAAATTTCCTAAGATATTTTTGATAAATTTATAGCTATCCAAAACTACTAAAAACATACATAAAAATAGTAAACAGGGGAAAGACCAAATTTTCCCTGCCAAGTTCCCCCCGCTAACAGTCCAGTACCGACTTTTCCCATTTGAAATCCTCTCACTTTCTGAACCACGCCAGAATCAAAGGCTTGGTTTTGCCGCCGTTTAATTGCCGATTTCAGACGAACGGTCTACCAGGGGAGAACGGCGGAGGCGCGGGAGGAAAAGCGAACCCCACCTTCTCAGAGAGTTCGCATCTGCATCCCCAGCACGCCATCAACAATTCGTATGCGGCCATCGAGCAGACGCCCGGCTAAAGGGGGTTGTAATCGATTACGACATTTACTATGGGGACTTCCCGCATTTAAGCAATTTATTACGCCCTGTCATTTATGTTTTTTTCTCCCTCCCGATCCTCAATGATTCCTTTTCTTAAATCGCGCGCTCCGGGAGTTGTACGAATACACCTATGAACGCCGGCGTCACTGCGTAAATAGGTGTATACGTCCAAATTCCTGAAAGTGGGCTTTAAAGGGACTGGAAAGGCATAGCGGTGGGTTTTTGCTTCTTGGTTTTTCCGCATCGCTAAACGCAACGCGCCCGCCGAGTTTTCGAGAGTTCAGTCACCCCCCGGCAGGCACCCCCTTTGTATTTCGGCTCCTTGTTCATCTACAGGTGTGTAAAGTCAATTAAAATGTTCGCCTTGCTCTGGCGAGTATTTTGGTATACTTCCACACCTGTAGATGAACAGGCAGCCGAAATACGGTAGGTGCGGGCCGGCTGGGGGGAAACGACAAGCCAAATTTTCGTGTCTATCGCAATGGTCGTACAAGGGTCCGTTGCGTGTCGCGGCGCGGTAATCCGTATCCACGGCCTGCCTTGCTTGTCCCTTTAATCAGTCCCGATCAACCCTATTAATGCATCATTCCATACCTTGACAATCCTCGTCTTCCCCCCGGTTCCAAATTCCCATTTTCTAGCAAGCAACCCGGGTGAATGTCTTTGTTCTATTTGACGTTTCGCTTTTCAGAACGATTTCTTCAATTTTGTTAATCTTAAATCTCTTTTTAAATTATTTAAACCATTTAAAATTAAATCAATTCCTCCTTGGATTATTAAAGCCATTAAATTCTACCATTAAAAACCTAGAAAAAAATTGAAGAAGCCGCAAAATGATGCGCCCTCCCATCCCCGTGCCATGTTAGTTTGTGGGTCCTCGATGATTTTTATATTTTTTATTATATTTCCCATATTTATCTAGTCGCAATGTTTATTCATTTTCGTTTTTGTTGTACATGTATAGCTTTATTATTTGTAGTCGAATAAATATTTATTCATTTTTATGCCGAGGAGAATGCGGATTAAAAAGATTTTTCCCTAAAATTTTTTCCCCTCAGGCTTAGGCTTAGGCTTACGTTTAGGTTATGCTTAGGTCAGGCTTAGGTTTAGGTTAGGCTTATGCTTAGGCTTGGGTCAGGCTTAGGCTTAGGTTAGGCTTAGGCTTAGGCTTGAGTTAGGCTTAGGCTTAGGCGTTAGGCGAAGTTCGGACCTAAGCTTAGGTTAAGCTTAGGCTAGGCTTAGGTTTAGGTTAGGCTTAGGCTTTGGCTTAAGCTTGAGTAGGCTTGACGCAGCTTCTCCTCTGATGTGTCCAATACAAATTTCATGGCGTAACCGTTTATTCAGCCACCTTTGTAGGTCGTTAAGCACCGAGTTCGCGCATTAATGGCAGGCAATGGGATATGGGGGAGAAATATCGAACGATAGGCTTAGAAATACAGTCTTCCGGTGGCCTTGTACATGCGGCGCATCGCCTGCTTCTCGTAGAAGTTCGGGATGCCCGGGGCGAACGTCACGTGCACGTTCTGGAAAAGGGGGTTGGAAATGTTTTAAAGGGAAAGGGACACACGCGACGTTCACTTCCCGAATTCCATTGCGTAATGGGTTATGAGGCCTTCAAGTATCAAGCCAAACCCGCGTCGCGTTCCAAGTTGCAACAAATTCCGTCACTTACATGGTCATACATTGGGTGCCGGTTGAAGGCGTCCGACGACGGTTTTCGCCACTCGTAGGCGCTGAAAAATGGGATATTGGGTGAAATTAGGTGCAAAGCGGAATATCGACAGGCCCCCAAACGTCTTATTGGTGCCGCACCTGTACGCAAATCGGTTGGCAAAATCGTCGGCGCGGAGTCGGGAGGATACGTAGCGGTCGAGGTACGCCTGCGAGCCATGGAGGTACGATCTGTTCCAGGCTTCTCGCTGAAAAGAAGAGCTTGTGCAATTTGCCTGGGAGAGAGATAGTGTGTGAGAGTGGTGTAGAGAGACAGAGGGATAGCGAGAGATAAAGACAAAGAGCGAGAAGAAGCGTGAGAGAGAGCGTACGAGAGACAGCCAGAGAAAGAGAGAGCGAGAGAGCGATGAAGAGGGCGAGCGACAAGAGAGAGAGAGAGAGAGAGAGCGAGAGAGAGAGAGAGAGAGAGAGAGAGAAGTGAGAGAGACAGAGAGGGAGAGAGCCAGAGAAAGAGAGAGAGAGAGAGAGAGAGAGAGAGAGAGAGAGAGAGAGAGAGAGAGAGGGAAAAGAGAGAGATACTTGCAGTTATTTTCAGTAATAGAAAGGCAGTAAGAGAGCCAGGGATAACCCTACCTGATCGTGGAAGATTCGCTTGGCCTGGAAGGTGAAGAACGGCACATGTGTCTGTACACGCGGAATATCGGCCGTCACGTTACGGTAGGGGCGTTCGACGGCCCGGTGCGTATCCTAATTAGCATTCCATATTTATGTACTCCTGATGCCCACTTACCCCATATCTGGCCGACGAATAGGCATTGTTGTACCATTGGCTGTAGTGGGGTTTGTACACCTTCTCGGTATGCACTATCCGCTGTGCCTCACGGTCGTACTGTAAACGGGGGCGTATTTTAGGATAATGGTGTAGTTTTAGAGATTATTTTTGGCGGTTTGGTGCGGTTTTTAATCGGTTAAGAGGGTCACCTGTGGAAGGGAGAGTGATGGGGCGAGAGAGGAGTACGTGGATGTCCGCTTCAAGCACGGGAATTCAGACGGAGTCTCGCGTACATAGGTCAGGTTGACCAGGGAGGCTGAGCGGCCGAGGGCTTTTGGCTTTTGGAACACCTGGAAGGGAGGATTGAAGGTTTGAAAGGTATGAGAGGGAGTGAGAGAGACGAGAGGAGAAGCGAGAGCGAGAGAGTGAGTCAGGAGCGAGAGAGACAGTGAGAGAGGAGAGAGCGGGAGAAAGAGAGGGAGAAAGAGAGAACGAGAGAGGAGAGAGAGAGAGAGAGAGAGAGAGAGAGGAGAGCGTGAGAGAAGCGAGCGAGAGAGACAGGAGAGAGAGAAAGAGAGAGGGAGAGAGAGAGAGAGAGAGAGAGAGAGAGAGAGAGAGAGAGAGAGAGAGAGAGAGAGAGAGAGTGGGAGAGAGAGAGAGAGGCAATTAAGGAAACTAACATCACCCAAAAACTCTGAATAAGCATTCTGGGCTCGTGCTCGGTCCACGTAGTTCCTGAAAAAATACGCGCTAGTTTTGAGTGCCTATTTCTAGTCGTACCTGGTGGGATAGTCGTCCCAATATTTGGTCTTTTCATCGGCATCCTCCCGGGTGATCCGATCATTTCTCCGCAACGCCACCAGGCCCACCGACATCTTTTCGCGTGGCCGGGGCGTTTAGGTTGCCCGAGTGAGTGGATGGAACACTAAAAAGCGGGTTACCGTAGCTTGTGAATTCTGAAAATTCGCTAACCATTGGCGGAACGGAAATTCAAGAAAACGGGGCTAAATTAAAGACAACTAATTTAATTTATGACAATCATAAGCCCTCAAAATTTAAATTTGAGGGCCCGAAAAGATGCAAAAAATAGATAAAAAATGATAGAACCAAGACGATATATGAAAATTCAGAGTATAACCGAATCAATCGATAACCAATCGGCTCCGTCTACCGGGATCCACCGGGGATAACCCAAAAAAAGAGTAGAGGGGCCCCTGTGGGGTTTCCGTGGCGGGAAGAGCCGTTGAGAAGGGATAAAGCCGAGCATGAAGACGGTGTAATGGAGCTGTGGTGGAAAAGAGGAAGAGGAGGAGGTAGAGCAGGGGAGCAAGAGGTTCGATGGATGGATGGATTGTGGCCCCTTGTTGCTCCTCCTCCTCCACCTCACGCCCCTCTCTCTGTTGCTCAACCCCCGCAGTGGCAAAAAGAGCCCGAGGGGAGAGGGCAAACACCTATCGCTATCTCGGAGGGACTATGGGATTTGGTTCAGATGTCGGAATTTCTAAATTAACTGAGAATAATTAACAAACCGAACGCTAAAAATATCGACATCCAAGACACTGAATTCCAAAACCCCGAATGAGGCTTAACCCTCAAAAACCGATAGCCAAAACCCTGAAATCCGTAATCCCGACGGCCTCACCCAGGAACGCCCAAAATACCGACATTCAAAAACCCAAACACCAAAATACCGACCCTCAAAATGCCGACATCCAAAACCCCGAAATTCGAGTTCTTTTTCCTAAAATTTCCATTTTTCCTCAATATAGTATTTTTAAAACCGGTCTGACGTCAGCGGTAAGCAAGCGTCGAGGTAACGGACGATCGAAACTCAGCAGAAACCCGAAATTTTCAGATTCGGATTTTCATTGCTGCCCCTTTTAAAGCGAAATCCGCCCTCTGGCAACTATTCATTGCGGAACATCCTGCGACGTTACGATGTTTTGGAAAGTTCTGACGAGTTCAACCTTTTCAAAATTTTACAAAATGTCTAAAAATACCATTAACAATGACGAATCCATGGGTTTCTCTCTTCTTCACAAAGTATCTACTCGGAATCCGGTGCCAACGCAAACAATAAAAAGATAGAGTATCAACAGGCAAAGCTCAAACAAATAGATCGCAACAAAAATGGCATCATTTGTGTTGGGGGGCCCGGGGTTCGGGTGATGAATCAGGGAATAAAGGGGATGAAGGGGGCACCAAAAAGAGAATATACAAGGGTGCGGCTGCCCAAATATGGTCCGGAATCTCTTTTTTCTCTCTCTCTCTCTCTCTCTCTCTCTCTCGCCCCGGGGGGTTCCGATTTATCTATAAATACAGCCTGGCCCTCGAGCTATCCATTGTCCTAAAACGAATTCGTAGACCATGTTCCTGTTGCTTGGCTGTATACTGTTCAGGTCTGAAAAATTCCAAGGCAAATTTTAGACCCCAATTAAACCATAATTTAGAAATTAACGTAATTTTAGTGCCTTTATCCAAATTTCGTGTGGCGCCGACAATGTGCCGCATTTCATGAACGACTCGGCGTTGGTGCGGGTGAAGCGGCAGACGTTTTACTATCTTTGCGGCTCACCGCCAACCCAGTACTACTCCGTTAAGCGTGAGTTTTTTATAGGGAATGCGTGCACTAACTAAAATTAGATAATTATATGAATTTGAAGTGTTAAAAGTGAGAATTAAATTATACAATTTCCGACTATGGCTTTATATTATCCACCTTACTTTTATAATTTAGTATGGTTTTTATTGTTTGAAGTTGGCTGCCACGATTTCTGATTTCCGATTTCTGCCCGATTTCCTGAACGCAACGTTTTAGCCTGCACCCCGACCGCTCCAAAATGCCAGAATGGCGGTCGACTGATCGGGGTCGGGTGTCGCTCGTCAGTTGACTGTACACCGTATCACACCGGAATCTCCCAGTGTATACAGGTCCGTTTAAGGGAGGGTGACTAAATACAGGGGGCTTTAAGAGTTGTTGCTGCACCGTGCCGGAACCACCGTTGCCTCCGCCGCTCCCACCAGTACCCGGGCACAGATTCGGTTGGTGTTTTCGATAAATCCGTCTCTCTGTTTCTCGCTCTCTCTCTCTCTCTTTCTCTTCCACACGCTCTCACTCTCCCTCGCTCTCTCATATCCCTCCTCATTCAGGCGTCTGCTACCACGGTCAACTCTCGGAAGTGCGATGCAACGAGCCAGGGCAATGCGCTCCGGGTCAGACGTGTATCAACGGATTGTGCTGCACCTCTACCGGAAATGAATATAAACGTATGTATATCTGCTGTTTTCTAGAAAACCCTATAATTTAGCCCCATCAAAACTTCCATAACATCCGTTTTCAGACGCTTGCGGGGGCGAAGCTGCCCTGGGCTCGTGCACGGCTGGCACTTGCCCAGCCGGGGAGTCGTGCACGTCTTCTAATTACTGCTGTGAATGCCCGGTCGGAATTTCCCCCGGCAAATGCGGGCCGAATGTAAGTGACCGTGTTTCGTACTTAACGTGGCGGAAAATAGAGTGTGGTTTTTCAACGAATTTTGCAGCGAATTCCGCGTATGCCAGGCTGAAAACCCATTTTCTTTCTAAAGATAGGAAAATAGTATGATTATACCGATTCAATGATATCCAACAACTTGATATATCCATTAATGGGCGATCAAAAAAATTGATATCCAATTTTACATCATAATTTGCGTTTCAGGGATCGTGCCCCGGCGGCTACACGTGCCACCTCGAGACGGGATTCTGCTGTGCCCACTGCCCGGGCCATGTCATGCCATTTGGAGCGTGTCGGAACGGGAAATGCGGTGGCGGGACGACGTGTCGGCCGGGCAATATTTGCTGTTAATCCCGAACTTTGGCATAGATTTTGTAGAAGAAATTGCATAAATAAAAATTTTTTTGATCATTTTTCCTGCCATTGCCTATTACTAGTGCTCAATAAAGTGGATATGCGTTTACTATACTGTCAAAAAATTGAGCGAGAGAGAGACAGATAGTGGCTGAGAGAGAGTGAGCGCGATGGAGCGAGAGAGAGAGCGAGAGAGTGCGAGAGAGAGTGAACAGAGAGTGAAGGAGAGAGAGAAAGCGAGCGAGAGAGTGAGGGAGAGAAAGTGAAATAGAGAAATATTTATTAACTATATACAAATTAAAAGGCATACAAATAAATAATTTTTATTTTAAAACCAAAAATCTCAAATCGATGCCCGGCTGGCCAATTTTGACGTCAACAAAACAACGGGGCTAACCAGTGACGGTCTCTGCAAATTCGCGGCCGCTTTCACCACCATCGAAAAGCTCTTCTTCCGATCCCATGGGTCTCTAAAATCCGGATACTCTCCATTGGGCACCAAAATACACCTCTGAAACGCGAAGAAACAGACGACATTCGCCCCATTCCATAGGGGCCACAACGCATTCTGGACGTACAAAGAGATGAATGTCGGCGGGAAACAGTCGTAGGCCCATGTCCACTCGATTGAGACGCCGATCGAGAACAGGCAAAAGCAGAACGTCTAGAGAAAGAATTAATAGATCATAGAAAAGGGCGGCACTTTAATATTACGATCAAGGGGATAGGAAATCTGAATTGTAAAAGTTCTATTACTACTTAATAATCAGCATTTTGACAAAATTTTTTGTATTGCGTCTCGAAAAACGTTTATAAAACATATAAACAAATTCACAAAACTTTACATATTGTTCTAAAATCGATATTCTAGTATCTTTAAGCAAAATCAAAGAAACTTTTTCCGCTTTTCCACTCCTTTTTAGGCTTAGAGAAATTTTTTAACTTTTTAATACTACTATTTTACTCTTTTTTACAACTTTTTTTTAAAGCTCTTCTACTATTTATATTTTTTAAATCGGGTTTTCCTGCGACGGAAATGTTAAACCCCCCAAAAGCGCTTACCTGTAGCGCCCACCGAACGTCATTCATGCGGTCGAGTTTTTTCTGAAATATGGGTAAGCATCATGGCTAGAAACCCAGACTTTTCGCTCCAATTCCCTTTAAAAATTCCTCACATTGACGACGACATGGCGGAAAATGATAATGTACAAGAAGAGTGAGATTGAAGACAGTAGTGGCGTGCCAAAATCGTCAAACCACAGAAATATACCGCTCAGGGGGGTAGTCGTCAGCAGCCGCCCAGCTGGAATGGGGTAATTAGGGGCACACGCAGTTCGATTCCCTAACCAAAAGGCACGGCTGGGAAATCGCTACGCGGCGCTACGTTTTCTGTAATGACGATTTCTCGGCCGTCAGGCCGAATTTCGCGCTAATTTTTGGCATGAAGGCGGAGAAACACATCCTCTTTATAGGCATTTTTTTTGTTTTTCGAAATTCCTTCATTTAACGATTTTACAAGAAAAATAGTGTAAAACCCTTAACATTGTGGCCAAAAAAAGGTTTGTACAGAGGATATCTCCCGATCCAAATGGAATTGGGCGCTAATTTTTAGAGGGTAGATTGAAAAGGGAAGGGAATTCTCCCGATATATAATTTTGCGTTTTGTCAGATTTTGTAATATAAAGTTTTTATGAGCATTTTTCTAAAACGTCCTTAAAGCGCACGTTCAGGGACGTATATTTATGGTGAACGTATACTTCCTATTGACGCCGAGGGACTGGGAAAAGAGGGAGACGCAGGTGTCAATAGGAAGTATACGTTCAACGTGCCTGAACGTGCGCTTTAATAAAGTGAGCCAAGGGCCGTGGTGTCCGGGCCATAACTCGAAGCTCCGATGGAATTTCGGGCTGGAATTTGGACCACTTATGTATTCGATGGTGGGGATCCCGCGCATTTATTATGTTTGCAAAATTTCAGCTGATTCAGACTAGAAAACCGAATTTTGTAAAGTTACCTCCGGGATCATTGGGTCGTACTTTTCTTTCCTTCCCCCCCTGCCTGTCCCCAGAACAGAAGAGGGCTTTCCCGCCGCCCGTTCCCAGCTGTCCTATGGTGTAGGGGATTTCCGCCCGGTCTACCATGCGCATGGTCGTGAGTTCGGATCCTGAGAGCATTTAAGTTTTTGCTTTTTGGTAGTGTAACAACAAAACATATTTCTAGGCTCTCGGTGTGCGAAGTTTAGACCTGACCCTCGCTCTAGCGCCGCAGGCCAATGAAAAGGTCCTTGGCCCAGGCTCTCGCGCCGCAGGCCAATGATGGGTCCTTGATCTAGGCTCTTGCGCCGCAGGCCAAATCCGGGAGAAAAACCAGTAACTAGCGCCACAGGCAAAAAGATTCTAGCGCGAGGCTTACAAGGGAACCACCTAAGGTCGAGGTGGCGTTTCGTTATGGGACCCAGCCCATTTTGTGCAGAATTTTTTGCTGATTCCGAATCCGCTGCTCTTTTTTGCCAAATAACTCGTTTTAAAAAGTTATAGCGCTTCAAAGTTCCATTTTTTCCCAAATTTGTCAACTTCAAAGCCATTTATTTTGCACTTCTCGGATGATTCATCAAAAACGAATATCGCCATCGTATTCAGAAAATTTTTCTCTATCGAATGAGCTATTTAACTCAAAATTGTTGGAAATCGAAAAAATCGACGATACTTGGTATGAACTTCGTTTTTTGTATGGGAAATGGTGAAAAGCAGGCTATTTCACACTCCCATAAGTGATTATCGATAGGCAGTAGCGCAGTAATGAAATATACCATTCGAATCAGAAAAAAATTCTCTACAAGATAGGCTATTTAAAATGGATTGGCATATTAAAACAAAAAAGTTGGGCATCGTGACAGATGACCGCCCGCGGGCTAAAATATGATCTTAAAATCGCCGTAACTTTTTAAATCGGGCTATTTGGCAAAAATTGAAAGCGGGTTCGGAATCAGCAAAAAATTCTGCACAAAATGGGCTGGGTCCCATAACGAAACGCCACCTCGACCTTAGGTGGTTCCCTTGTTAGGCCTGGCTCTCGCTTCAGCGCCGCAGGCGAAAGGAAAGGTCCTTGGCCCGGGCTCTGGCGCCGCAGGTCAAAGAATGGCTCTTTGACTCAGGCTCTTGCGCTAAAAAAAGAAGGTATTCGAATTCATCGTTCCTGAACGGGGTCCAGTGGAAAAGGGCCGCGAAGCGGGCTTTTTCCACTGGTTTTGCTATAAATGACGATTTATCTCGAAAATTTCATAGAAAGATTGAAAAACAAAACTTTGTATAACCGCAACGCGCCCGCACGCGCGGATTGTTGTTCTGGCAAATTTGCAGAAAATGCAAAAATCCTATTTAAAAAGAAATATCAATTCCAAGGCCACACAGTAAACTAAAAGCTCACAAGTTACACTTACGAATTAGTTTCCCTACATTCCTTACTTT